>BQNB010194190.1:0-11472 GCA_026074375.1 Tanacetum coccineum
AAAACACATAATATAAGTAGCTGATGTCATTACCATTTCATACATACCAAAAGATCACATCACAAAACCTACTACATTCTAACATCAACAACCCAAAAACCATATGTTCCACCATAAACAGGACAAAAGAAACTAAGTATCAGGACCTATGAAAACCTAATCCTTTTCTTCTATGTCAGCCACATAACCATCCTTGAGACCCATGCCAACATGAGCTCCAGCCAACAGTTGTTCCAAAGCACCAAGCTTGGCGGAATCCCTACCAACAATTTGTCTCATGTGATCCAAACACCTCACAACATCCCTACATTCTCCTAACGCTTCCAACTCCGCAATCAACCTCTGACTATTACTGATGCTCATCCTAAGGCCAACACACCGATCATGAAGAAAGCCTACAAAATCTTCTTCTTCAGCGGGCGCTTGCAAAAACCACACCTTCATACGATCTTGCAGGCGAGACGAATCAGCAACCTCCATTAGTTCATCTAATATCTCAAAAGTAGCCATGGAATAAACTATAAAGAAGAAAATTTAGATGTAAATATAAGAAGATATGAGACAAAGGAGATATAAATAAGGAAATTAAATTTCCTTTTGTCTTGGAAGTAAAAACTCAGAAGACATGATAGCAAATAGGAGATGATGAGACGCAATTTCATTACTGCCTACAGAATGAGTTATGGAGGGCTTTTAAACATCGATGTGATATTTTACTAATGTGGCAACACTTTTGTAACTGCTTTTAGTTTTGGTTAGTAAACCATTAGGGGTCCAATTTGGAATGTAACTAAGAATACATTTATGCTAACATGAATATAAGAAAATATGTCTAACGTATACATTAATAAGGGCTGATGTGATATGATGTTGTTAATGTTGATTAATTCTAGAATACTTGAATATGTGATCTAAAAATCAATACTAAAATTGCTATATTTGAAAAAAATGCAACTTAAACTAAATGGATCAATGCTTATTAAAAATGTATCAAGGTTAACACTTGAAGCAACCCACAATACAATGGTAGTTTAAAGACAAAGTTTTAGAACTTATTAAAACCTCTAACTTTTGTTTTAACTATGGTTAGTTAAAACAATTAAACTAACGGGTTTTTTAACTTCATACCGATAGTCAAATTGACCCATACCCAAATTCTCGACCTAGAGAAAACCAAAATCAAATAGGATCGTGCTCGGGAATGTAACTTTTGACCCTGACCAGACTTTGAAACAAACCGCATTGAGCAAAACTCGAACACCACCATTACACACTAAACACTTACGCACACCCTATGAGCATCGCACATGTATAAAGTTATATGATGCTTCACATAGTAAAAAACCAAAAATTCTAATTATTATCAAAACACAAACCGGTGTAACGCACATGTTTGAACGACTCGTTTTAGGATATAAAAGGGCATTTGGTTTGCATACTGAAATCACAATGACTATAGGTTTGGTTATAAGATGGAATGGGTATTGGCATGAGATTACCTAAATAATTGTTTGGTTTGATATATGTGAGCTGGTATTAGTTGTACTTTATTAATGGCACACTGTTAAATTTTAAAAATATGTTGAAAAAATTCAACACCATGACCCTATCATCTAATTAAATAAATGTCAGTTTTTTGTTTATAGAAAACAAAGGGGGTTCACTGGCTTGTGAGGTACAAAACGTCAATTTCAAAGGAATTTAGAAATTGGTTTCCACATACTTACCAATTCATTGTGGTTTTCACACACACATGTACTTTGGTATCCATAAACCTTTATTAATAAAGCAAACATCTTAAATCATTCATGTTAGTCACTACAACGACCTTCATTTTTTCTATCACATTAGCTTTCTCTCTTCGGCGACCTACAAACGACTTTTTACCACTACAAGGCGACTTTTATTTTTTTTATTTTTAACAACAAAATTAAATTTCATTAAATAATAAAAACATTACATAATAATTCAAATAACATTAAAAATTTAAAACATTACAATAATTATTAAAAAATTAAACTAATAATGTTAGATGATATGTTTGCTAAGTAGATATCATACGAAAGCTTAGTAGAATAAAGGAGAGGAGCTAGAGAGTATTTTCATCATTTTCTAAATTTTCAAAGACAAAAAGGGGAAATAGAAATGAGAGGGAGAAGTGAGTGTTACAAAGACAAGACATGTATATATACTCCTCCAAGATGAGTATATATACTTATTACTAAACTATTCTATTTTCCCTACACTTAGTCAAACCTTGGTCAACTTTACTAAGATAGACTTTATTACATCGAAACTATTAATAAAACTACAAACTAAACTAAGACCAATTCATAATAATAATTAACATTTTTTATCGTTTCTAACGATCTCCCCCTAAGGGTTAATTATTACAAACGCTTCATCGTTGGTAGAATTGGTCTTCCATTCACAAAAGATTATTCTTTTTCCAAAATAGCTTTTTCGCCATGTTTCTCCCCCTTCAGGAGGATCAGCATCGTAATGTTGGTCATCTTGATATGCAAAAATTATGGATTTTCAAACTTAGCTTTTAAAATTTCCCATATTTCTGGATCAGCTGCTTGATCTTGAGGTTTTGTTTTCATACTCAGATACAGTTGTTGTTGAAGATCAGCAGATGATGTGGTAGCAGTTAAAGACATTGTTTTGGGATAAAGATTGAGAGTTGTATTCTGCATGTGCTTTCGAAATAGTTCTTCAATCAACTTTGGTCCATGAGCAACAAATTCTTTAGATACCATACCAGATATATCAACAGGAGAGACTTCTCGATCCTTGTTAACTGCAAGCTTTACCAAATAAACGTTATCAATGAGTTCATTAGCTTGACTTTCCGATTATCAATCTCCTTGCTTCGACAGAGATAATACAAGTCTTCAATATCGTTTTTGTTCAAGTACTTGAAGTCAGCTTCAAAAAAACTGTCTGGCTTATTGCTGGCTCTCATCACAATAATTTGTTCCATAAAATCCAATCCATGTGGTTGATTAGTGACAATTCTGACAACTTCTATAATCCTGTGATTTGAGTAATAGTCTTTTGGATTTCCTGACTTTCTTTTGATTTTGCTTGTATACTCTTTTATACCATAAATCCTTCCAATGTTGAATTGATAACCGTGCATCTTCATTGAAAGTCTTGAACTCTTTCTAAACCCATCGATTTAACTTTTCTTCTAGATTAGGCTCTGGAAATTCTTCTGCATGAATCTTGTAGAGTGACAAAATATACTTCTTTTCCTTGGTATTTCCATACTTCAAGAAGAATAAATCTTTATTATACAAAGTCTGAGTTCATTTGGATTCCTTTGTGGTCCATAGAAAATGAGAGTCTTTCGTATTGTACGTGGAATATCTTGTGTCTGCTTCCCAAACAGTCAGCTTTTCCATGAAACTTGTTGATTGTTTCCAAAATGGTAGGTGTACAATACTTCAGTATTTCTAGGACAAATTACTTAAGAATCTCTCAAAGTTAGCCTCCATTCTGCATATCAAAGATAGGTGGAACACGATTGTCAACATTATTTGAGACTCTGCAACCATCCAAGGTGTTCATCTTACAAAAATCACTTCATCTTCCACAGCCCACTCCCCCATCAACACCTTTTTCTTCTTCCCTATGCATCCCATTCGTGATGATGACTTAGTTGTTGTTTATACATATGATAGTGGAGTCTTTTCTGAATGCTTTTGAATGAAGACCCCCTTGCAAACTTTGAACTTTTTTTGATTTTTACTACTTTCACTCTTTCCTCCCTCAAGAGGGAGCAATCAATCGTCTTGATGTTCATCAAGATGAAGTGAAAAAATCATCTTCCCTGTATAGAGTTTAGATGTAAAGACTTTTTAAACTTACGCCTCAATGCCACACCCAAGGTGAAATTTTCACTCTGATCCTGAAGACTACGATTCATCTTTAAATACAATTGATATTGAAGGTCAGCTGATGAATCTGTTGGATTAGATAAACTTGTGGTTGGATGAACGTGAATAACATTAGATTGAACAAAATCTTCAAAAAGTTTGGTTATGATCTTTGGTGCGTGTGTTTTGAATTCTTGAGAAACAAAAGCAGGTACTTCTGAATGAAAGGCATCACGATCCTTAATGATGGTGTTAACTATGCATGGTTTCAGGTTGGATTTAATTAAATCATTGGTAACATTCTTAGCAATTTATGGAACAAATTCATGTAAAATGTCATCAATCTTTTTATGAATTTCCCAGAACTTTACAGTAGTGACACATTTCCTTTCCATGTCTTAAATCATATAACCTTGACGCCTGCACATCCTGCGAAGCGCTCCTGGAAGATGAGAGTATTTACTGGAAATTCTTTTCTTGACTTGTGGTTGTTTGGATGTTGAGAGAGTTGGATTTAAAACAATATCCGTTAATTCCTAAAAAGTTTTCTTATCCGAAGATAAGATTTTCCTAGGGTAACTAAGTGGTGTGGGAATTGTTGTCTGCGTCTCCTCATTCCTAATCTCCAAACTGCCCATCTCATCATCCTGCTTCTCTCTTTCTTTATCATCATCATCATCAACAACTTCTGGATTATCCTTATGACTCCCGGGATCTATCCTATCCTCAGAGTCATTATCATCTTTCTTAACTGTTTGCTTTTGCTTAATTGTTATTTTGAGTGACTGCTATGGTGAACTGGATTCTCCTGCAATTTGATTCCTCTTCTTCATCACCAGATGACTAGCAGAAACGGTAGGTGACCTATGTGTTGGGAATTATATTTTGAGTTGATAAGACAAAACACGAATGAAACAAGATGGAAACATGAAGGACCAAAGTTGTAGTCAAAGAATACTACAAAAGATAAGAATTGAAAGATTTGGTCAAAGATAATGATTGAATAACTGATTGATTTTATCATTATTAGTTTCCATGTAAACCTTGACTCCTTATACTATAAAAGGAGGTCTAAGGTAAATAGTTTTTGGTATCCATCATAGTTAGATCTCTCCAATGAGAGTCTAATAGTTAGCTTATTAGTTTATGTAATAGTTCATAGTCGACTGATTAAAGTCGAATAGTATATAGTTTATGAATAAAAACCTTGTTCATAACATTGTTGTTCTTAATTGTTATTCCGCTGCGTGATCAATGTTATGATATCCTAGATGGGCAAAACGATCTATGAAGCCTACAATTAGGTTTTTACAGTTGGTATCAGAGCGGGTTGCTCTTGATATCTAGGGTTTATACAAGGTTTGTGTGTCGTTTTTATGAAGAAAAGATGTTCGTATTAGTTTTTGGTGAAGAGGCGAATTCGGTGACACTAGGGTTTTCACAAACCCTAATTCAGTAAGTAGAAACGTTTGTTTTTCATCATGTGTTGCTGAATGAATTCATTATGCTTTCCACGGATTAATATGTTGTGGTCGTGATGTGATGATATTAAACGACAAAAAAGAACAAGAGGCCTGGATTGAATATAGATACTGGTGTATGATGTTTGAAGATGACAGGAGCAGGTTCATTCATGGTGTTTTTACATCAGATAAGGATGGATATTGGTTTTTATGGAAACAGTTATGGACCACGTGACTTAAGGAATGAATTAAGGGAATGGAATATAAAACCCTAACTTGTAGGGTTTATGGAGTATTGGATTTGGTGTGAAAATATTTGGTAATTTGCTAAATATGAGGAATTGTGATTTATTCCCTTAATAAATTCGTAGAGGTTAAGAGGCAGATTTGGTATGGTTTTTAAAGTCCTAACTTGTTAGTATATATGGATCCTTATTGATAGGGATTATTTTGTTTCCATATATATTTGGATGTGATTTTGATGAGAGCAGACGTGGGGATTTGATAAATACTGCTTGTATGGTGTGGTTAATACTGCCAATGTTTAAGTTAATACCGGTAGTTGAAGTTTAATCCCTGCTCGCTAAGGTTAATACTGGTCATAACGTTTTTAATACTGGTTCGCCTTCGAGGTTAATACTGCTCCTACATGTTAATCTGCTAGCATTACTCAGTTAATATTCTTGCTAGGCTTATGGTTTATTCACCTGCTCGCCTTTGTCCGATATGGACAACACTGACAGTTGTTTGGCATCTCGAACAATATGAAATAGTGCTCCATGATGTTTGGGATTATTTTGAAGAAAATTGTTAATTGTCCCTCTATTTATGTAGTAGTTGGGTTTCACATGTGCGTGGTTCTTATCATATCGTTAAAAAAATAAAAAAAGTATAGGGGGGGAAGGGTTTAGATGGGAGAAGGGGTAGGTAGAGGGTATTGCAGGCTATGGACTTTAAAGATAACTTGTTTGTGCTATTTGTTGGTGACGAAGACTTGATGAATCTAGCAAAGGTGTACGATCTACCTTATGATGCTTACTACGTACATTTGCTATCACTTTAAGGAGTACAGATGTTGTCTTAGTGTCCATTCTTATAAGATAAATTAGGTATTTTTGTCAAGATATTGCGAATCTACTTATATTTTGGTCTTGGTATAAGTTGACTTCATTGTGAATAGTAAAAGACATAAGCACACAAGTTAGTGAAATTCTACTTCTTCAACATAATTGTTTATACTCATTTTTTTCCTTCTCAATAATTACCACTTGGAGCCAACTTGAGTTCGAGATTCAAGAGATTGGTTTTTAGCATACTTTCAGGGGAAGCTTATTGTTAACATGTTTAACCATCTACATGTACCACTTAAGGGGAAGTGTTCACAAGTTGCTTATCTATAGAAGACCCCTATTTGATGATGACAAAAAGGGGAATAAGATTTGATGATTTGCAGCTTGATGATTCTTGGTGGTATAACATGGATTAAGGGGAAGTTTCATTCGTATATCAACTTCAGGGGAAGTTTGTGCTTATTGGGTTTTGTCATTATCAACTAGGGGAGAATGTTGGGAATTAATTTTTTGAGTTGATATGACAAAACACGAATTAAACAAGATGGAAACAGTGAAAGGGACCTAATTGTAGTCAAAGAATACTATAAACAAAAAGATACGAATTTGAAAGATTTAGGTCAAAGATTAATGATTGAATAAACTGATTGGATTTTATGTCATTCTTAGTATGCATGTAAACCATTGATTTCCTTATACTATAAAAGGAGGTCTAAGGTAAATAGTTTTTGGTATCCATCATAGTTAGATCTCTCCAATGAGAGTCTAATAGTTAGCTTATTAGTTTATGTAATAGTTTATAGTCGACTGATTAAAGTCGAATAGTATATAGTTTATGAATAAAAACCTTGTTCATAACATTGTTGTTCTTAATTGTTATTCCGCTGCGTGATCAATGTTATGATATCCTAGATGGGCAAAACGATCTATGAAGCTTACAATTAGGTTTTTACACTATGGGCACTAGGTGTAATCCTATGCATTACTTGGGTAGAAACAACCGGTTGTGGTTGATTCATTAGAACGTCTACCTTAATGAACACCGTCTCATACTCCTTGAAATCATTCGTTTCTCTAATCTCCGCAGTTAAGAGAGCATCCGGAATCAACATCCCTCGAACTAAGACATTTCCCATTGTATACACACTCACCAATGGAACATCATCCTTGATAGAATGATAGTCCTCTTCAAGCCTTTTGGGAATATTAGGAAATTTCTTCATCAGATCAACAATAATCAACTTGATAAAACGAGGATACTGAATAGACTCATTTTTCTGAAACACATTGTTCATAAAGTTCCACCAAAGAAGAGCAACATAATCAACATGTGTTTGGTTGAGTACAACATGAAACAACTAAAGAATGTTGATCTTGGTTTTGTCAACAACACCTTGATAACCAACTCTGTTCATGATTGCTTCAATAGTGTGGATGTTGGCTGGTGCGACAAATGGATTCTCAGGAGTTTCCACTGGTAATTTAAGAGTATCACAGAACATATCCATAGTGTATATGAATTGTTGAGTATCCAGCATGAACTTGATCGTATCCTTAGTATCTGGTACCTTGCTCACCGTCTGCCATAATTGTTGTAGGTATACAGCAGGGACATGAGCAGTTGCAGTTAGTTCGTGACTGAGACAATAATCAAGTAGTATTAACCCAACTATCTTGCATTTAGGAGAGCAAGGAATACTATGCAACACCACATAATTATTGCATCTCCCAATTGATTTGTATTGTGGAACAAGTTGAGCTGCTAGAATTACGTGTTGAGCCATGTGGAATACTGTATGATGACATGAAATGATTAGTGAGATGAGATATAGTTTGAAATTTGCACATATTTGACATGTTTTGTCTCTTTCCACTCTGTCTGTTTTTATGCTCTAACATTTCTTTTTGAGCATATTCTGATCATTTTCTTTCTCATGTGCCTATTCTTGCTTTTTTGGGCACATGCCATACGCTTTATTCTTTTAAACTCATTTTGTATGCTCTGGCATTTCTTTTTCGAGCATACTTTGATTTGCTTTTTCACGTATGAATTTTATGTCTCTTTCTATTTGTTTTTCCTTACCAAAAAGTTTTTTGTTGAAATGATACTCTTTCAAGAATAATAAAGATATACTCTGATTTGTTTAAAAACTTTTGACTTTTTAAGAAATCTAAGAGTATAGCTTTGTATTCTTTAAAACCTTTTATGAAAGAGTACCACTTGCTGACACAAAAATACAACTTTTTGATTTAGAATTTGAGATAACTTTTCCAAAGCAAGTTTTTTTTCAAAGATTCCTGGAAAACATTGATTATATAACCAACCTATTGAGACATAAATGGGATGGTCACTAAGCCATTCACTCCTCATTCTGTTCAATGCAGAAAATGGTCGAAACCGGACATGACTTAGACCATTTATCAAATTATGTTCAAAAGATAGCCATAAATCATTTTTGAATGATTTTGAAACAATCTTTTTCAAAAACTTGAACTTTTTCATTTGATGATACATGAGAAATGTTATGATCACAGACAGTTGGAGCTCACTTGTTTCATTTCCATCATATGTTCCTTTTTATAACTTGAAATCATTGATCACTTTTGACCGAAAATTTTTGTTAAACAAAACATGATCTTATATACGATATCTGGATGGTCAGTAGATTGCTCACTCCTCGTCCTGTTAAATTCAGGAAACGGTCATACCAGACACAATCTTCACCATTTGGTCCATTTATCAATATAAAATATTATTTGGAAACAAAATTTATCATTTGATTTCGTAGGATGCCTTTTTTAACATTGAAAACCCTTTTTGAGATTCGGATAAAACAATTTTTTTTCCAAATTTTCTTTTATACGAAACCCAAAATTTCAATTCATTAACCCTTACGAAACCTATAATTAAGCCCAAAACATCCCTTACGAAACCCATTGGCCCAATACTGTTCACGAAACCGAACTCGTGAACATTTACTTTCGTAAACTTTGATTTTCAAAAAAAATGTGATAAGCTTAATAATCCTGCTTATTTCAAGAGCTTATTTATTATCTTTCATCATTTAAGCTTATTTATCAAACTTTCTAAGTTATGAAACCTGTCTTAGTTACGAAACCAATGAATACAGTCCATAAAGTGATATTTCCAGTGATCAAGCAATTCCAATCATGTTATCAATCACATATTAGCATTTTGCCTCAATCAATTTTGTTTTCTAAATAACTTTCAAATTTACGAAACCCTAGATCTGATCGAAACCTATGCAATCAATTAAATAGAACAATTAATAGCAAAAAGATTACAAAAAGGACTTGATTCTTACGTTTTCTGGCACAAGAGTTTAATAAATCAATTTGGATCGAAAGTTCTTAGATACGAAAGCTCAAATGACTTAGAGAGATTACGAAACCCAACTTTTGATTTTTACAAAAGTGATAAAGTTTTCGTATGTAACTGTGCCTTATATATCTCCGAAAATAACTTTCTTATTTTGGCAAATTTAGTCCCTTAAGTTTCTTACGTAAGCTATTAAGACCCTACGAAAGACACTTATGCATGTTGACAGTTTTAGTCCCTTAAGTTTCTTTCGTAAACCTTTTAATCCCTACGAAATCTACTTTCCAACTTTGTCATTTTCAGTCCCTTGAGTTTCTTTCGTAAACCACAATCAATCATACGAAAGTTACTTTTTGCAGTTTTCACCTTTTATTTTCAAAAATTACTTTCGTATCCCTTTTTATCCAAAAAATTTTATAACTCCCCTTGAAGTTAGACCACTTTTACAAAAATAATCCTTTTGATTTAATTTCTCCAATTAAGTTCATGTTTCTACTGAAAAATTTCATAACTCCCCCTCGAACAGTTATCCACTTTTGAAATATCCTTTCTTACAAAGTTTGTTGGAAATGAAGTTAATTTTGCTTTTAAGCAGACAATTTCATTTTCTGATGATGATGTATCCTGAAAAATTTATAACTCCCCCTCAACAAGAAATCTAATTAAAGAACTTATTGAGCGATAGTTAATTTTGCAGTTTTAAACATTTTGTTATGAGAAGATTTTGAAAAATTTCAAGAAATTTCACCACCCCCTTGAATAAATATCTAATTAAAGAACTCATTCAAGAGATTGTTAATTTTTACAATTTTGCATACTTGAAAATTTTCACAAGAAGAAATCTTTTGTTTCTTGGAATTGGATTTGCAAAACATATTTTTTTAGCAGTGAAAGATCATTTTTAGTCTATGATACATTTATTATGCATTTGAAGGACAATTTTTTGAAAAATTCAGTATCATAAGACTGATTTGAACGTAGAAAATATGTGTTTGAATCCTTAAGTTAATTTTTTTTTATAAAAATCTTTTTGAGTTTTTATATTTTTCAATTTTTTTGTTTTGTTTTTGAAATGTATTTACAAATGTTTTTGATGTATGATCTTTCATTCAAGAAGATATCTTTGCGAGACGTTCCAACTGTGTTGGAGTCATACATCGCATACCAATCTTGTGAACTAGAAACTCAAACCTTTCCTTCGGAAGGGCTTTTGTAAATAGATCAGCAAGCTGGTATTCCGTCTTGACAAAGTATAATTCAATTGTACCTTTCTCAACATGCTCTTTGATGAAATGATAACGGATATTAATGTGTTTTGTTCTTGAATGTTGTACGGGATTGCAAGATATGGCAATTGCACTTTTTGAGTCACAATAGATTGGAATCTTGTGATAATAAAATCCATAGTCCAGCAGTTGTGTTCGCATCTAGATGACTTGAGCATAACAAGCAAACAAGGATACATACTCAGCTTCCGCAGATGACATAGCTATACAATCTTGCTTTTTAGACGACCAGCTGACTAACTTGTCTCCCAGAAATTGAATGCCTCCAGATGTGCTTTTGCAATCATCATTACCCCCTGCATGGTCCGCATCTGCATATGCAATTAGCTCAAACCTAAAATCCTTCAAGTACCATAGACCCATATTAATGGATTGTCTAAGGTAGCGAAAGATCCTTTTGACCTCTTTGAGGTGTTTTTCAGTTGGGCG
>BQNB010194193.1:0-11472 GCA_026074375.1 Tanacetum coccineum
GCATTTCCTTCATACGAAGCTAAGCATCGGTTAGAGATTTGTTTTCATGTTGAGAAAAGGCACGGATTTCTCTGAGGAGTCAGTCGAAAAGAGCTGAGGGAAATAATTAGCTAATGAAAGCAGTTCGAAGTTCATCCCATGTTTCGATGGTTCCTTCGTTGAGTTCGTCCAACCATGTTTTTGATTCTCCAGTGAGTGATAAGGGAAACATTGTAGATCCCAATATGAATAGATCTTTCTAGCCTATTAAGGGTGGTAGCCAATCTGGATAAATCCAAACCAACTACAAGAGAAACAATGACTATAAACAATATAATTTATGCGGAAACTAACTTATAATGTTAAGAAGAACAATGAGTAAAACAAAACTTTGATTACTATTAATCTGCTAGATTACAGATTACTAACTAGAAGATATGCCAATGAACTGATGTCTCTAACTATGCCGTAGGGTTCCTTTTATACACCAAGGAAACCCTAATGGGCTTACAAAATGTGTTAAGAGATCATGCATATCTATTCCTAATATATCTCATGCATATCTCATAAGCAGTACTAACATTACATACTAACAGTACTAAGTAACTAACTAACAGTACTAACTAGAACTACCAGTACTAATATTACAACTAGCAGTACTAATGACTTAGTTCATATTCTTTAATCTTTATTAGCAGTGTCAGTCTTTAACTAGCAGTACTATGTCCTTCCAGCAGTATGAACTTGTAGAAGCCCTTAATTCCCTAAAACCCTAATTATTGCGGATAGCTTCTTTTTTGGTTTCCATGTATATTTAAAATATCGAAGGGTTCCAGGAATTGTAAATTGTGTCTTGTGAGGATCGTTTTGGTTCTCATCAATTGGATTCCTTTGACAAGAGTTCAGTGGTTACTTTAATGCAAAATCATGCTGCGGTTTTCAGGAATAGTTATTACGGAACTGAGAGTTGAAACGACAACTCGGTCAACAGCCTACATAGGTTCAGCATCCACTGGATTGTAATTTTAAGAATATTTTTTCTTTTTTTATAAGAAAGTGATGGAAGAATATTAATGTTGAGAATGCGGATAGTCAATTATTGGGTTTTTAAGTGGTATGTTTCTTTGATTGTAGGAACTCTTCTGTTTCATTGATGATGTCTTTGATTCAGAGTACGTTCTTTTTCTTTTCCACCCCCCCCCCCGGTTTGGGTATGGTTCAACAAAGTTCAGAATTGGAAGGCACGTGTATACATCCAAGGAGAAATTATTTGGTTCAGTTTGCCAGAAACTGTACGACAATTTTTTGAAAAAAGAATGGAGTTAAAGTAATATTCCTGAGTTGATTACAGAAAAACTTAATCTCGTCAGCGGCACCAAAATAATTTCATGTGTTTCAAAAGCTTGAAAATTTATATTGACTGAAAATACAATTTTATTATAGGGAAATACACGTGAACAAGTATAAACAGCACGTATGGTAGTATAATCCTTTTAGGTCAAAGACCAGGTCATCCACAGGGTTGACTCGTATTCAAACAGTCAGAAGAAAAAATGACTTTAACAATTTTGTAAATAACATTTACCGGTGATAATAAAGATGGCCTACTCGGTAGTGAAATATTCATAAGTGTTGGAAAAAGATTAAGACCACGAAGATGTGCCTTTAACTATAAAAAAGATTTCTCGTCAGAAAAACGGTTTTCACAATTTAAATTGATTATTAGCTCAAGACTTATATTTCGTTAACTAGACCAATGTGTCACTATAATAATCCAGTTGCTAATATATCAAGCTTATTTGTTATTGTTTACAAAAAGTTGGATTTCTCGACACAACCGTTAAATACCATAGACAAATTTTGTAAAAACAGCTAGATCATAACGGGTCTTTCGACCTATATCGATATGATTATATAATCTAAGATTGATAAGCAAAACTGACAAGATAAGACATAATAGGATCGTAACATAAGCTTGAGATTAAAGAGATCATGATCATACCAAACACTTATTCATTATCATAACATCACCGAGTAGTCATGAGAGATTTAGCCTCTCATGGCTAAAGAGTTCATAACATAACTTGATTCGATAACAAATTTCATTCTTTTGCTAAACTAGTATGGTGTTCTTCATCGTTCTTGGTGATTTGATCTTTATTCTTCAAAGGATATGGTGTTTATGCTTGGTTGGATGAGGGGATTGATACTTATTTTTTTGTAAGTATGAGATTGATGATTGGTTGAATGAAAAGGATTGAAATTTGTCTTCTATTTATAGGCTGAGTGAGGGGTGAAAGTGCGGAGGCACAAGTAAAATGTGCGCGTACTTTAGTGATTAAATCGCACCGGGAATTAAATGTTTATGGAAGATGTACGGCGCACGAAAGAATTTGTACGGGTTATTAGTGGTATTAATGAAGTAGGTTTTAAGTATTCATTTATTCTTCTACGTCAGATGGGAAGTGCAGCGCACAAAATACTTTGTGCTGGTACTTATGGAGTTAATGTTGAATTTGACTAAGTCTTTTAATTCCTTTGACTTGGAGATAAGTGCGGCGCACAATTGGTAAGTGCGGCAACTTTTCGCACTTTTTCTTGATTCTTTTTATTTCTTGTATGTTGTGTTCTTTAGCGTTATAATATGTGATCTTTGTTCTGTTTGACCTTTGGATAATCTTCAAGTGAACTCAGGATATCTTCAAGTGAACCTGCAAGCAATTCAAGCTATTAAGTATCAAAAGTTCACGAGAAATGATTAAATATATACAAATAACGCCACCAAAAACATGTATAATTTGGGCGTTATCACCACGACACTCATAGTAATCATTCTCTCATTTGCTCATCTTTCTGATATGTTCCACAGTAGCATCATCGCCACCATCTTTTGAAATTAGCGAGCTAAGAACATACACCACACTCATTTTGGAAAATAAGAAGTGCATCTTCTTTTTCCACTGCTTAAAATCAATTCCTTCAAACTCCCTAAGATTGAAAAAAACTAGTTACCATATGCTTCATTATAGCCAACATAGATTAGCACAAAATATTTTATTTTGATTTATTGGGTTTTAACACCAGTAAGGTTATGATAACCAAACTGCTTCATTGTAGCCATCATTGATTATCATAAAATAGTTTATATTGATTGTTAGGGTTTTAACACCAATAAGGTTAAGATAACCAAATTGGATATCTCAATGAATTGTGTAATCACTTTCCAAAAGAAACTATTTGACCATATATGCATGGGTTGCACGAATATCTTTTTTGGGTATAATGTGTTTCAAAAGATTTAAATTTATAAGACTAAAATTACCGATTTATTAAATGGAAACACACGGGTAAAAGTATTACCCACGTATGGAGTATAATATTTTAGGTAAGACCAAGACGTCCACAGAGATTTGATTTGTGTCCAAATAATCATGGTTAAAATAAACATTAATAATTCTAAGATAAATGGTGCTGGATTTAATAATGAGAAAGATGACTACTCGGATAGCTTCATATAATTCTGAAGTAATGGTGTGGAGTTTGATAGAACTCCTAAGATCTTTTAAGACTCGAGAATGATTAGTTCTCATCTAGGATAATGATAACACAGATTGTTGAATCGGTTTTTGCGAGTTAGGTACTTCAACGTCTTGCTTAGGATATCTTGGAACGATGAAAGCATATCCTATTTTGTTAGTTTGCACAAGTGGGAGTCTGAAAGGATTATGTTTAACCAAACAACGACTTTCACAACTAGCGTTCAAAGAAATGCTAAAGGATTACACCAGTGCACACTAAACATAATAGTGCAAGCGAAAAAAGGAAACAAGTTACGAAATGAAATGAGAATAAAGAGGAAATGAAAATACAAGGTTATTTTCATTGAGATATTGAATGGTAATTACCGAAAGTATAATATTTATCCATGATAAATATTAGAGGGTAATAAATAAAAAATTACCAAACCATAAACCACTAAGCGTTGTTGTAAGTTGGTCGACCGAAACCCCACAATGGGTGAGTTTGACTTCTTGTTATACTCCAATACTTGTTGTTCAAGTATTCTAGAATGTCCCTTAGGAGCCTATAAATACAAAGGCTTCCTAAGTCATTCTCATAACTATTTTCCCTTTGAGTGAATGTTTGACTTAGGATCACTTTGACTTGTCATGTTGACCTTATTCATAGTGTTGACCTTGACCATTGACCTTAGTTGACATTATTCATAGAGTTCATTAATACGGACATAATTGCATGAAACCTAATCACAGTCTACAATCAATCAAATCATCAAGGATAATCAATTTAATCAGTAAAATATATATGTTGTATATATGAACTGTATTGGTTAATTCTTAAGCAGAATCATGAATCAAGAACAAATCTGCCAAGTTACTATTTGTGATGAAAAGTGGGTTCCTGCTAAGGAAAAAGTCAAGATCAGTACAACCAATGTTAGACTGGACACTACAGTACAATAAAAGGAAGAGACGTTTCAAGTTATCATTGATGTCATCAAGAACTCTACATGCTACAAGGCATTCACTATCTCTGCTGAAGTCCCTGAAATTTTCATGCAACAGTCCTGGTACACTGTTAAGAAGGCCAAAGACACAAAATCTTATGAGTTTCTTCTGGCTAGCAAGAAGTGTGTGGTTGATGTTAAAGTATTTCAAAAGATCCTTGATATTTGTCCAAGAGTTCAGGGAGTATATTTTGCTGAATTACCAGATGATGAGACTACTCTTGCCTTTCTCCTTAATCTTGGTTACAAAGGTTCACTACATAAGCATCTCAGCATGTATGTGGACCATATGCATTAACCATGTAGAATCTGGCTTCTATCATTAACAAGTGTCTATCTGGTAAAACTGTAAGCAATGATAGATTGAGGAAATCCATGATTGACATCTTGTAGGGAATGTTCTATTGGGAAAATGTTGATTACCCTGAGTTGATTTGGAAAGACTTTGCATTCCAGATTTACTACAAGAAGCTGAAGAAAGTCAGATGTGAAAACATGCCTTACCCCAGGTTCACCAAAATCATCATTAATCACTTCCTCTCTAAACACCAATCCCCCACCAAGCTACAGTACTTGCACACCCACATAATTAAAGATGATGGTGTTGTAAGTCGATTGAAATTTGTTAGAATTGGTGAAGACTTTTAAGAATATGGTCTTCCCATTCCTGAAACTATGTTGACTAAGGCGATTAAGCAATCAGAGTCTTATCAGATGTTCATCAAATACTTCACTGGTCAAATCCCTCCCAAGAAGAGTAGAGGCAAAGGTTCTGATGTGTTTCAAAAACTTTAAATTTATAATGACTGAAAATACCAATTTTATTATAGGGAAACACATGGGTAAAAGTATAACCCACGTATATAGTATAATCTTTTTAGGTAAGACCAGGTCGTCCATAGGGATTTGAGTAGTGTTCAAATAATCAAAAATAAATCAGACTTAAACAGTTTTGAAAATAACTTTTGTTTTACCAATGATAATAAAGATGACTACTCGGATAGATGAAAATAATTCATAAGTGCTGGAAATGATTAAGACCTCGAAGATGGAACGTTTAACTTATAAAAAGGATTTCTCATCAGAAAATGTTTTTACAAATTAACTTGATTAACTCAAGACTTATATTTAGTTAACTAGACCAAATGTGTCACTCAAATAATTCAGTTGCTAATTTATCAAAGCTTATTTTGTTTATCAGTTTACGAAAGTGGATTTCTTGACACAAACGTTAAAGACCATAGACAAATCTTTAAAACCACATAGACCATAACAGATCTTTCGACCTATACCGATATGATTATATAATCTAAGATTGATAAGCAAAACTGACAAGATAAGATATAATAGGGTCACAACATAAGCTTGAGATTAAAGAGATCATGATCATACCAAACACTTATTCATTATCATAACATCACCGAGTAATCATGAGACATTTAGCCTCTCATGGCTAAGGAGTTCATAACATAACTTAATTCCATAACAAACTTCATTCTTTTACTAAACTAGTATGATGTTCTTCTTTGTTCTTGGTGATTTGATCTTTATTCTTCAAAGGATATGGTGTTTATGATTGGAGAATGGTTGGAAAATGTTTAGGACTTCATAAGGTAGATAGGTGTGTGTATTAGTTGAAGAATAGATGATGGGATGAATGAAAAGGATTGAAATTTGTCCTTTATTTATAGGCTGAGTAAGGGATGAAGTGCGGCACACAAAGTAAAATGTGCGGCGTACTTAGTGATTAAATGCGAGGGGAATTACATGTTTATTGGAGAAGTGCGGCGCACAGAAGAAATTGTGCGGCGTACTAAGGGTATTAATGCAATAGTATTAATGTCTTTATTTATTCTTCAATGTCAGATAAGAAGTGTGGCACACAAACGAAATTGTGCGGCGTACTTATGGAGTTAATGTTGAATTTGACTAAGTCTTTAATTTCCTTTGACTTGAGGATAAGTGTGGCGCACAACTGGTAAGTGTGGCGCACATTGGCACTTTAGGCTTGATTATTTATCTTTTCTTGTATGTTGTGTTTCTTAGGGTGTTTGACCTCGGGATATCTTCAAGTGAACCTGCAAGTAATTCAAGCTATTAAGTATCGAAAGTTCACGAGAAATGATTAAATATTTACAAATAACGTCACCGAAAATATGTATAATTTGGGCGTTATCAAATCCCTCCACACTTAGCTGTTTCTTTCCCTCAAGCAATTAAAGCGAGAAAACAAGATCATTTATCCTGACGTGGAGAAAATTTGGATTTTATAAGTGTTTACCAGTTTTAGATAACTTTTCAGGCGTTGACATATAACTAAACACCTCGCATAGGGAAATGTGTTTGATTTAGAGTTCACTCAGATATGGTTTTATATCTGTGAAGACACTCAATTGCACAAACATAATCTAGACAGCTATCATAGGCTTGTACTTGACACATAAACCTGACCGAAGGGCGAAACTAGATATTGATACTGGATAATAGAATATACAGATCTTTTTGTGCCGAAACTTAAACCTTTATTTCTTTAAACTTTTATATCTTAACATTTTTTTTCATACCATAATAATTAAGGCTTGGCACAGAACTTTATTTTTCAACATTGACTTCTTACTTAGGTATTTCAACAACTTAGCACTAAAGGGAGTGCTTGCAAGAACGGAAACTTACGGGATTCATAACATGTGATAGGCTTCGGTTTAGTAAATGATGATCAAGTACAAGTTCTAGAGCTTCTAAATTACTGGCTCACTCATATAACTATCAACCAATACCACTGCTCCAGAAAAGGCGACAAAACCACATATACGCATCCATAACGATGGAATAGATACATATGATTGCTCATTCCTTAACTCGAACAAGCTAAAGCCATCAATTATCTTGGGTACCAAAGGTGGATACCCGAAATATTTTTTAAGGCTTAGAATTCTCATAATTTAGTGAACTGGGTTGTGCTAGCTATAATATCAATCCGGTTGGATTTGCCTTACTAAGAGCATTTTTTAGATTTAAAAGCATATATATTAAGATTTTTATAAAATATCAGTTGGAAATTTTTTTGGCAGGCAAACATGGAGGGATATGATTAATTTTCCTATTTGGCTCTCCTCCACACTTAAGTTGAACATTACCCTCAATGTGATAACTGATAATAGAGAAATAGGAAAAATTAAGGGAAAACGGTACTTCCCGGGGCATAGAGTATAGCTGCAGTAGAGCTATCCTTGAACATACTTCATAATTTTCCATATCTTTAAGCTAAAATACCTACATGAAAGTAAACATACAAAAGCACAAAAAAAGAAATATTTTTGTTGTTTTTTTAGAAAAACTAAATAAAGGATAATAGTAGAAGAATGAAGGAGGGATTCCTCCATACTTAAGTGAAGCACGGGTTGCCTCCCGAGAAGCACTTAATTTTTAAGAGAGTCGTTAGCTAGACTCGTACTTTGGGAGTCATTCTTTAGGGAAAAAAGGGAGTTACTACTTCCCTTGGGTCATTATCTTCTTCATGATATAGTTTAAGTCGATGGCCATTGACTATAAACTTCTTTCTATCTTTTCCATAGAGTTTAACATATCCGGATGGGTATTGGTGTTTTACTACATACGGTCCTAACTATCGAGATCTGAGTTTTGGTTGTTTAAATTTGTACTTCGAGTGAAAGAGCAGAACTTTATTTCCTTGTTTGAATTCTTTTCTCATTCTTAACTTTTTGTCGTGCCAGACTTTGGTTCTTGCCTTGTATAGACGAGAGTTTTCATAGGCTTGGTGTCTAAGTTCGTCTAACTCGTGTAACTGAAACATTCTTTTCTCACCAGCAGCGATGAAATCTGGGTTGCAGCTCTTCCGTGCCTAGTATGCACGGTGTTCAATTTTAAATGGTAAGTGACAGTTCTTTCCATATATTAATTTCTAAGGTGTTGTACCAGTATGTGTTTTGTAGGCAGTGCGAAAATCCCACAGTGTGTCATCAAGTTTTCTTGACCAAATAGCACGATTGTCTTTAACAGTCTTTTCAATAATTCTTTTGAGAGCTCTGTTCATGTTTTCAACTTGACCACTAGTTTAAGGATGATATGATATGGAAAAACAGTGGTTGACTCCATATCTTTTCATTGTTCTCTCTATTATTTTGTTGCAGAAGTGAGTACCTCTGTCGCTGATTAGAGCTTTGGGCATTCCGAAACGGCAGAATAGTTTCTTTAAGAAAGTGATAACCACTCAGGCATCATTGGTTGGTAAAGCTTGAGCTTCGGCCTATTTAGATATGTAATCAACAACGACTAAAATGTATTCAAACTTATATGATTTCGGCAGGGCCGTCTCTTATATAATGAATTAGGGAATGGGTCCCATATAACTTCAATACCCCATATGTCAAAAATTTCACTTACTAGAATGTTGTTTAAGGGCATCTCATCACGCTTTGATATATTTCATGTCTTTTGGCACGCTTCGCAAAGGCGAACTAGAGTATGAGCTTCTTTGATGATTGTTGGCCAGTAAAAGTTATGTTGGGTCTATAATCTCCACTGGTTGGTCCGTGGTGACATTGAACTAAAATGGTTCGGGTTTCTGGTCCAAATAAAATGGTGACATTGATCTAAAATAGGACATTAATTTATAAAAAGGATTTCTCGTTAGAAAACATTTTCTCAAACTAACTTGTTTAACCCAAGACTTATATTTAGTTAACTAAACCAAATGTGTCACTCAAATAATCCAGTTACTAGTATATCAAAGCTTATTTGTTTATCAATTTACGAAAGTGGATTTCTCAGCACAAACGATAAAGACCATGGACAAATTTTTAAAACCACATAAATCATAACGGGTCTTTCGACCTATAGTGATATGATTATATAATTCAAGTTGATAAGCAAAACTGATAAGATAAGATATAATAGGATTGCAACATAAGCTTGAGATTAAAGAGATCACGATCATACCAACACTTAATTCAATATCATGAACATCACACCGAGAAGTGCATGAGAATTAGCCTCTCATGGCTAAGGATTTCATAACAAAATCAGATTTAACATAGACTTCCATTATTTCAATAACTAAGTTGATGACCGTCTTCATTCTTGATCGTTAGATCTTTATTTCTTCAAAGGGTAGTGGGTGTATTTTGGTTTTTTATTGTATGGAAGAAGGTATAATCTGGATTATTAGTATATGTGAGAGAGAGATTATTAAGGGTAGAAAGATAGGGATGATTGAGAGTGAAAATACGTCCAATATTTAAAGGCTAAATATTAGTGTGAAAGGAGCAGAATGCGGCATGCACACAAGATTGTGTGGCGCGCTTGGTGATTAAAATGCCGGTAATTATTAAAAATGCTATAGAGTAAAGTTCGGTGCACAAGATAATATTGGCGGCGTACTTGTGGTGTAATATGCAGATGCTTAAATCTTCAATTAAGAAAGGAAGTGCGGTCGCTCACAGGGAAATTGTCGGCGTACTTGGTGAGATTAATGCGATGGTTGTACTGACTTTGACATGTAGGAAAGTGCTGCGCACAAAATTGGCAAGTTGAGGGCGGCGGGCACAGTTTGGCACTTAGAGCTTTGAATGAAAGGATATTTTCCTTGAATAATGGCTCTTAACGTGTAAGTTATATTTGATTATGATGTATTTAATCTCGGGATGTCTTGAAGTGAACCTGCATGCAATTTGAGCTATTAAGTATCTAAAGTTTATGAGAAATGATAGAATATACACAAATAACACCATAGAAAACATGTATAATTTAGGTGTTATCAAATATTTACCAACCTATGCCCTCACATGTACAAAATATGCATATTAAAAGTTAAGTGTTCAAACATTACTCCACATTCAAGGCAGTGTTTTGACTACTGCCTTGTTTTCCCAACTTCCTTTGGATGATTCTTGCACTTGGCATCCTTAATGCAGCTTGCTATAGTTGTTCTTGTGGCTGCACTTGCTTCTGCGTTTGTTTTTGGGTTTGCTCCACTTGAGTCAAGTCTATCGCAGCTTGTTCTTCTATCTGCTCCACTTGGTCTTCATCTTGTGTCTGTACTGGTTCATGTTGAGTCTGCTGTAGTTCATCTTGAGTCTGATTTGGTTCATCTTGCAATCTAAACCATTTCGCATAGCCAAAAGTCCAAACCTTCTTCTTACCTTATCTTTTTTGTGTTCCATCACTTGACACACCCACCAGCACCTCCTCTACCTCTAGACCCACTAGCACCTCCTCTAGACCTAATAACACCTCCTCTAGACCCACTAGCCCTTTCACCCCTCACTTGAGCTCTAAGAATAACATCAACATCATCTAAATCATCTACTGATTGGTTCTTTCTAGGCCTATTTAGCACTCCTTTGGGTTTTGGTGTTTGTGCAACTACAGGTTCTTTGCAACATGCTTTGTTGTGTCCATGTTGTTTGCAGTTTGAACAACTTGCTTGTGAACCTACCTTAGAGACTCTAGTTGAACTACTTCCCTCACCTATAGCTCTAATTCTTTTCTTTCTTGGCTTACCAGGCATTTTCCTATGTTTTGGTGGCAAGACAGTAGAGTACATGCTCTGATCAGGCCAAAACAGGGACTCGTTTAACATAGTTGTGATAAGTCACAAAAACATTTCTATTTCAAACCAAGCTGGGACATAACTCTCACGTACCCGGTTTATCAAGAATATTACATTTGTGGCATGAACAGAAGGTATTCCTGATAACTGCCACATCCTGCAACTACATGTCCTCTTTCCTTCATCAACTGTGAATCCTTCACTCCCTGATCTCACCTCAAAAAATTTTTGCCAGTAGGTATAACATGCCAAAACATGCAATTATTGGTTATTAGTGTCAATCTAAACAACTTATCCAAAACTAACAGCATTGAAGGGGAAAATACCTTTGTTGTTCCTTCAGCCATTCCAATCTCTTTTTGATGTTGGGACATACTCCAGGATTCCATTTCCTACT
>BQNB010194195.1:0-11472 GCA_026074375.1 Tanacetum coccineum
ATACGGTGTTAGAACTCTAGGAATTCGTGGCTATGGTGGAGGTGGTTATATGGTGGTACGCTATAGATTAAAGGGGTGTTTGGATCATTGGATTCAAGGGTCCTCACCACTCCTTTCATCTCTCCCAATTGATTTATGGACTATGTGTGTATGATATGATAAGATATGACGTTCTCTGGCACAAATGGGGGGTATTTATAGGCTAAAGAATACTTGGGGATCAAGTTGGAGGTGTATGTGGTCGTTCTTGATGCTAAATTAACGTATTTAATGCATCAGACTGAAAGTGCGGCGTACATTTTATTTTGTGCGGCGTACATTGGGATTTATGAAAAGTGCGCCGCACTTATTTGAAAGTGTGGCGGTTTTGGTGCAATTTCAGCTTTTGGACCAAAAATCAAAGTTGTAGAGAATTTCTTCCCGGTCGCGTGGCCGCCAAAATCACGTCAATCCAAGTTCGTATGCTCAAGTTATGGCCAAAGAAGTGGACATGTGTTGGGAGATCTTTATCTTGAGTTATTTCTTCGTTTAAGCTTCTATCTTTGTGTATTCTTCCATTTTCTTCCACGACATGTCTCATGAACCTATAATAGCAAATATAGTCTATTAAGTATCGAAAGTTCTTATAATTAACCAATAAATATATAGAATAGCATAGATAACGCATATAGAAGTATGTATAATTTGAGCGTTATCAAATCCCCACACACTTGAGCTTTGTTTGCCCTCAAGCAAATTTAAGATAAAAAATTTAAATAAGGTCCTAGGTGACAAGATAAGGGAAATTTTAAAATTTTAAACTTTTTTTGAAAATATCAAAAATATTGTTGATTTTTCTAATAAATAAGCGCAAAAGGCGCAAACAACCCCCCCACATTTAAGGGTTTGCTTGTCCTCAAGCAAAATAGGAAAAAATAAGCTTTACAAAACAAAATTTGAATTATGAAAAATATTTTTGAATTTTTAATATGTGAAAATAGAGATGTTTGACAATACCAAATGATTCTCAAGCTGTAATAACACGACTAAGCATCTCACGAATAAGGAAAAGTATAATTCACTCAAACACTCGTATGTGATGTAATAGAGGGTAAAAGAGAAATCACACTCAATTGCTCAGACATGATTCGTTAAGTTACCATAGGCTTGTACAAGAAACAAAACTACACCGACGTGGCGTAAGCACCATGTATAAATATCAAAAGAGGACTTTTATTCGGGTTGTAACGTTAGGCTAAGGGTTAATAAGGGTGTGGATAAGGCATGAAAATATATACTGGAATTGGTTTTATAATAATACATGTCGACAAGTCCAAGAAAACCAATGTTGCTAGTTACTAAACATACCACAAACCCAAGAGGTTATCGAACATCTCAACCTCGAACTCGTATAAATGATATAACAATATGCCTTACATCAACTTTTATTCATACTTTACTTTTTTTCAATATTTCACTTTTTATACTTTTTTTTACATAACTAATAATTCCCTCACACTTAATATAAGCACACACCACAAAAAATACGAAAATGAAGCTGGCCATCTCCATCTCTGTTAAAATAGCACAACACTTATAGCAAAATGCGAACAAACTATAAGCAAAAATCAATCAATCATACCGAGCAACTAGCAACCAACCATAGACTTTCGACAAAGGATAAGGTTAGGCTAAATGTTATATATTTTTGTATATTTTTTTGTGGACTAATAGAATTGAAAGAATGGCTCTGCAGGTTAAATTAGGGGTATCTAGCACTAAAGATGAATGCTAACATAAGGGTTTTATTTGTGTGGTTAGCTAATCAGTGTAATTAGCTAAAAGGATAAATAATGTGTTAAATGGATGAGCTAATTTGGGGTAAATCCTAAGTTGCCTCTTTATCACTTAAAAATACCTTTATCACGCGAATGTGATCTCACTACGGTCTCGTAATGATTTCAAGCACAAGTTATAGAATCAATAAATCACCGATACACTCATACAATTTTTAATCCGATACCAATGCACTAAAAAAGGTGACAAAACTACAAATACACAGTCGTAACGACGGATGAGACACTTGCAGCTACATTTAAACCTTAACTCCAAACATATTTACATCATAGCTAACATATTTTCTCTACAAAATCTGAACATTATCTTACAAGATTACACATGATCTCTTAAGATTTTGCAAACCAAAATTCGGATCTAGTTACTGTACGTCGGTTCTGTTGACGATAACTGGCCAGTTCTGTTCTACAACAGAACCGGCAGAACCGAGGTACAGTAAAACTCAAGTCTATAAATACCAGCTCATTTCACTTGTTTAAGCATTCATTCATGTAGTTTCTTTCTCTCATATTCAGTTACCAACAAATCTCTAATCATGGTTCCTTTTATTTTAGTGTTTTGGTAGATTTCTTAATAGGAAAAGTTCTACCGGGTTTTTGCATACGAGATCAACTCTCAGAAGCTCACTTTATAGCAAGAGTCTCTCATCTCATAAAGATCTCCCTACTGATCTAGAAGCATCATTCATCTAATTCAATCAAGACGTGTATCATATAGTGATAGGATCATTTAATACATGTGTTGTAGTAAATATTTAGATAAGATCTATCAGGATAAATCTTGGTGTAATGCTTTGCACCTAGTAGAGGGCAAGCATTGTAAGGTATTTGTACCTCTTTGTGGAACATGGTAATCCTTAGTAAATTATGTCAAGGGTAAACAAGGTTGGTTTGAATTCTATCGTGTGAGACATTCGGTAATTATAACTTTGTACAATAAAAGGTGTAAGCGACGTTTGTGAGGCTTCTCCGCCGGTTAAAGGAGCATTGGTGACTAGTGGATTCGAACTCTCGAGTAGGTGACTCGGGGAGTAGAGTAGGGTAAGGAAGATGTCCTTCTAGCCGAACCACTATAAATATAATCAACCTGAAATGCTTGATCAAATTTTTAATTGGTGAAAACTATTCAACCCCCCTTCTAGTTTTCAACAATTTGTATCAAGAGCATGTTACCAAAGTTCTTTAAAGTATACTATACTTTAAAAACTTTAAAAACCGATCAAATGAATTTCAAAAACTACAATTTTTTTAGATCTATTAGATTATTTGTTTTCTTAAAAGCTCGTTTAAGGATGATCAAGAAAAAGAGAAAACTGCTGCTAATTCTCCTCCTCTTCCAACAAACCGGTTCCACCGATTCGGTTAAGGAATGGAACCGGCCAAGCTCAGGAAATGGAACCGCGGGTTTGACCAAAATTTCTCTTTGAACTTACAATTTTTAAATGGGCTGAATTATAAAAATAATAGTTTGGGCTTAGATTTGCAAATCTTTTGGACATTTTAATTGGGCTAAATATGATCAATTCATATAAACCATTTCTTATTAAATCCTTTAAAAAATTAATTATATATTCTCTTAATAATAAAATTATTCTAAAATTATTTGGTCGTGATCGCGTAGTCCGCAAATTCACAATGTTAAAAGGTACACAACCTCTTATCCCTTCTCTTTATAGGTGCTCATTATGCTTATATTCTGTCTATGAAATAATTGTATAAGTGCTATGTGATTCCTTCTTTTAAAATACTATTGTGTTATTTATAAGTATAGCACACTCTTGCAACTTCTCCCTCAAATCAATTTCCACCTCGTCCGAGACACAATATCTAAGCACAAAATCTCGAATATTAAGCCTGACTATTCAAAATCCAAAACCTCTTTCACCCTTTCCCATAAAAACCAACAGCACATCCCCTCTAATATAAAAATCACTCTCCTCCAACATCTATCATTCAATTCAAAAATCAAACCTCCATACTTTCCCTCTCACTCAAAAATACCGATCAACTCATGGAAATCCTCTTATAGATTCTAAGCCCTGTCCTAGTCGTCATTATCATCTCGCTACTAATTCTCATATATCTTATGCTCAAGTTCCCGCATGGAGACGTGTTCTTTATTTTGGATTTCTATATTACTGTTGTATTTCCAATTCTCTGTATCGCATTGTATATTAAAACGAAATATATGTAATCTTCTTTGCATTGGCTATTTATTTCTTTTGTCTCGTAACCCCCGTCCTTCATATCGACAAAATATAGAAACTACAACAAAACAAGAATAAATAAAAAGATGTCACATTTTATTAAATAACACAAAAAAATATGGGAGAAGAATGTTTTTAAAATTATTAGAAAAATAAATATTTTTTGTTTAAACCTTGGCCGGTTCTCTTCGAATATAAACACCGGTTCCCTTCTGAGAATAGAACCGGCGAACCGGTCATCTAACAAAACTAAAAATACTCATCCTTTTTTATCTCTTCACTGTTTCAAAAATTCTCTTCCCAAAAAACCTCCATTGACGATCATCAACCACCATCACCATTTTCTCGAATTCTTCATCTTCCAAATCGATCAAATCCTTTCATTGTAAGTCTTAATTATGTTTAACACTTTTAGTTTATCTTAAACTTGAAAAATCTAATTTTTAGGGCTCTCATTTTACTAATCAATTCATCAACGAATTTAACACAATTATGCATCCAAGATAACATTAGTTAGGAATTGCATCTTATTCTTCGTTAGAAAATTAACCCATGCATAAAAAGTCTCAATGTCGAAATACGTAAAGCAAAACCAATTTTTTTAGCATTGTTAATAACCGTAAAAACAAATGATTTGTTGTCTTCACGCGAAAAAGAGTTATAAAACCTTCTTTAAGAAAATTTTGACATTTTAAGATTATATTTTTTTCAATCAAAATTGGGTTTAATAATTTTATCGTTTGATTTTATTTAGGAACACTATGCCGAAATCCATTCACCTTGATCACCATGATACCGCTCACTACATCTCTATGTATCACCGTACTAGAGGCTTCACCAAACATGAGAAAGAGGTCTATAAGTCGCTTGTATCACGTCTCATCTATGAAGGTCGTGTTATCGACTCCACCTTCCTTGATGATCAACCCAACCTTCGCCCTACTTTCGCGGCTATTAGGTTTGATTGTCTTCTCAATATATACGAAAAGATTTGTCCCATCTTTGGGCTTCAATTCTACAAAAAGATGTACGCATCATCGTAATCTTAAATGAAACTATTCTCCATTCCTTCCATCATTAACAATTTTGAAATAACTCTTTCTCTTGTGGAGTTCGCTCGGATTATTAAAATTCCTTGTTAAGGAGTTTGTGTATACACCCCCGAATGGCCCATCTCATCCCTTTAAAATGGCGTTGACTCTCATCCCGAAATTTATCCTCCTCCTCACGAGGACTCATCTTTGATCCGTGATGCTTTGTTCTATGAAAGAACTCAACCCAAAACCCGAAAGATAAAAGGGATTGATACCTTTCTTGACCCTTTTCAAATGATTGTTTCTGAGTTAAAATTTGATCTCAAGAAATAGGAAATCATCCTGAGTGAAAATGTCGTAAGTCTCACTAGAAACAAGGACCATCCTAACGCGTGTTTATGCTACATGCTCTACTGTCTCACCATTGGAAAATACTTCAACCTTGCCTACTACATCGCCCACTGAATGGTAAGCGTGACCAAGAGTGCCGATATGACACATCCCGATGGAATGCTTCTTACTCGGCTCTTAGAGCACGTTCGTGTTAATCACCCATACTCCTTCTCAAATGAACTCTATCTTGTGGATCACGTGATGATCCCTCTTTCCGAGAAAATAGTCTTTCGATTCAAGGATAAGGGAAAAAGGCCTCGTCTCCCAACTCTAACTCCATCCAATTCTGAGTTATCCGATTCTCCTTCTCCAACTCCTCACCAAGGGATGGAGAATGATCCCGTAAATAACTATACTCTTGATCCCATTCCTTACATGAACCAACTTCCACCTATCAAAGGAGGTGAGTCCCTAGAGTTCAAGCAAACCAAAGGATTGTTCAAGTGCCTATTCTATTTTCTCTCCAAGAAGAAGTAGGGTGTGCAATTCGGTATAAGTATTTGTGATTGTTCTAAAAACAATTTAAAACTTATAATCTCAAGGAATTGATCTCTATGATTATCTCGTTAAGTTAAAAGGCAATTTGAATGTTTATGTATTAAAACAATAACGAATTTTTTGCTATGAATAAATCCATGAGGTTTTATGCTCATGATTATATTAGAGGAGCGCAAGGCAATAAAAACTATTAGTTTGTCGGCGTTTACTTGTTCTCGTAATTCCTTTAGGTCTATTTAGAAGAAGTAACTCTTAAGGAAAACAAGCTTTAGGAAATGCGTTAGATCACTAGTAGATATTTTTGAAAATTTAGAAATTTTAGAACCAAGGCTGATACAGCCGGTTCCATTTGCAGCAAGTCGGTTCCATTAGAACCAAAGGAACCGGCAGCGCCGGTTCTACAGAAGGTTTTCCTTCATTTTGGGGTGTTATATTTTTGAACTAAGCTCATAAATGTGTTAGTTAGATCTATATTAAGCTGATCCAATAGTTGTTTGTTTCTTGTTTGACTTAGAAATTAGCCCAAATGATTATGTTTAGCAAAAAGCTAGTGGTTTAGGCATTAAATGTTAAATGTATGGCCTTTAGTATATAATAGGATCTTGTCATCATCTTCCTCATACTCACAAAACCTGCAAACATCCTTCCTCATACTCATTCCTTGATCATCATATTCTATGGCATCAAGTGCTAACTCCTCAACCCAAAATCCTCCAAAGAAAATGCCACAAATCGATTACATTGACATCTCCTCCAATGAAAGTTCACCCATCCAAAACCAACTCACAAATGCTTCCTAACCTCTCAACATCACCAACACAACCTTCATCACCAACCCAAGCACTACTCTCGACACGACTTTTGCTCTCACAATCCCACCACCAACTTCCATCCAAACAACCTCTACTCTAGAACCACTCATGACACCATTATCCCCTAGAGCCTTAAATTTCTCTACTCCACCAAGCTCACCATTAGAACCTCATCCCTATTTATCTTCCTTAAATGAAATACCACCAAGAACTACAAATCCATTGCCATAAGTTATTTCCCAAGGCTTATCCCAAACACTCCCTCAACTACCTCTCATGGACTTTGAACCAACTTTCCCACCTATCAACCTCTCTAGGAGTAGGTTGAGTGCTCAACCCGAGCCATCCATGTCTAGAAACCAAATACAACAAGAACTTAACCAACTTCACACACTTGAACAAAACATCCAAGAAGTTATCCAAAACGCATAACATGTGCAAGAAAGTCTTATCCCTCCTACCTCCATCACCAACCAACAAATGCCACCTCCATTCTATCCTGTCACAACCTCAACCCAAATACCACCTTTTAGAACAATCACATCCCATCAAACAAGCAACTTTCTATTCCTCCCACTTGATTATTCCCATTTAGTTGGAAGATCCCCCAAGACCTCAGACAACAATGCCCACAATTGCCAAAAGAACCGAAACCATGTCAAAAACCTCCAAAATTGAAAATGAGGTTCCATGTTTAACCATATCCTTTGACCGTTTGAAACCATCTCTCCAAACCAACTTCCATAGATTATGATTGACAAGATCAAGTTACTTTAAGTTTTAGATGCTTTAGGATAATTAGATCACTAATAGATTATAGTTTAGAGATGACTATAGGTCAAGTTGTTTTACTTCAGGATTTGTATCTAATGAAAATTAAGTATATTTTTAGTAAATCATGTATGATCCTGTATTAGATCCTTTGTTTGTTGTGGATCTTAATTGAATTATTGGGATTTGAATTTGTGTAGAAACATTATTGCTCTCTTTATGTTAGTAGAGACCTCCTTGAATGACTCCAGCCGTGAAAAATTGTATAGTATTTAAACTAAAATTTGGTTCCTACCACAGCTTGGTCAATGCTGACTTTAGTATGCAGGACATCCAATTTGTATTCAGCAGCAAATCCAGATCTGTTTCTGGAAAGAGCCACCAGAACAACCACCCAGAACTTCTCCATATTCCTCTTAGTTGCATTCAAATAAATACATCTCTAATGGATTTAACCTATTTTACAGGTTTTTTTTATCATTATAGGGGGAGCATATTGTTCCTCTTAATCTAACATATTAAAACTCTCTTAAATCATTTGGAATTCTTGACGATCCTATTTAGGGGGAGCACTCGTCAAGGGGGAGCCTTGAAATGGACTCTCCATGAATCAATTTCTTTTTGATGTCTATCGGACCATCCTTCATATTGCATTCTTACATTATATATGCATTATTACTAACATGTTTTCTTGTAGCTCTTTTCATCTCGGGAGTGCCTTCGTCAAATGAAAGCATTAAATTTGCTTCGCTTAATCAAACTTTATGCTCGATCATCTTCGGTCCATTGCACACAAGCATTTGATTCTTTTAAGGAATCTATTTTTTTATTACTATCCATTGCATAACATGTCATTGCATTCTCAAGTTAGTTTTTCTTTGACGCTCTTTTTGTTTCGACAAAAAGGGGGAGAAGGAAGTAAAAAGCTCCAATTTAGAACTTCTAAATTTTATTGTTACTTCTAATAAGTTTATGTTTTGTCATCAACAAAAAGGGGGATATTGTTAATACAAATAAACCGTAAAAACGTTTATTTATATTTTACGATCTATCTTTGTTTTGTTAATAACAAAACATAAACTTGTCAAAAGTAGAAAATGAAATTTATTAGTTTTAAACCAATAGTTTATCTAACTCATCTATTCATCAAACCATCCTTAATATTATAGCACTTACACTCAAATCACATAAATACATTTGTAGAATAAAAATGTACACTTTACATAAAAATATACAAAAACCCTCAAACATATTTACATCATAGCTAACATATTTTCTCTACCAAATCTGAACATAATCTTACAAGATTACACATGATCTCTCAAGATTTTACAAATCAAAATTCAGATTTGTTACTGTACGACGTATCCTGTTGATGATAACAGGCCGGTCATGTTCTACACAGAACCAGCGAAACCCGAGGTAAAGTAAAACTCAAGTCTAACAATTAACCAGATCATATACACTTTTAAGCATTCATTCATGTAGTTTATTTCTCTTATATTCAATTACCAACTGATCTCTAATCATGGTTCCTTTTATTTTAGTGTTTTGATAGATTTCTTAATAGGAGAAGTTCTACCGGGGTTTTGCATACGAGATCAACTCTCAAAGAGCCACTTTAATGGAAATAGTCACTCATTCTCATAAAGAAATCTACCTACTTATCTAGAAGCAATTCATCTCACTCAATCAAGACGAGTAATCATATATTGATAGAACATTAGAAAAATGTTTTGAAAATAGTTTAATAAAGACTAGAGGATCACTCTTGGTTGTAATGCTTATTTGCACTTTAGAAGAGGGCAAGCATAGTTAAAGGTATTTTAGAACTATTGGATGGAACAAGGTATATACCTAAGTATTAATTAAAGTGTCAACAATGGTTGTTTGATATCTACCCTTGAGAAGATTCCGTTAATTAGCAATGAACCGTTAAAAGGTATAAGCGACGATGATGCTTCTTCACCGGTTTAAAGAGCAAATGTTTTACTAGTTGATTCGAAACTCTCGAGTAGGTGACTCGGGGAGTAGAGTAGGGCAAGGAAGGTGTCCTTGTAGCCGAACCACTATAAATATCATTGTCACATATCCTTTATTATTTTTTATCTTGCTAACATAATTATTTATATCCTTTCGTCGATAAATCTAAATATAATCAACCAGAAATGCTGATCAAATTTTTAATTGGTGAAAACTATTCAACCCCCCCCCCCCCCCCTTCTAGTTTTAAAATTTTTTATAAAAATGTGTAAATATTTTCGAAAAAAAATCGAAACATAAAAAATTTTCGAGGAAAAAGAAGTTTAGAAAAAAAAAATCGAAATTTTTTTTTTCGAAAAAAATTGTTCGAAAGAAAAAATTTTCGAAAAAAAGAAAAATATATTAAAACCACAGGGACGATTTTTGAAACTTCCTCAAACGATCGTTAGCTAAATTGACTAACGTTGTCACATAATAACTAACGGTACAAACGTTTTGTTCAAGTTGAAAAATAATTTGAAAGTACATTGGTGATATCGGTAATAAAAAAGTAAATGGTTCATTGTGGTAAATTTCAGAAAGTACGTTGGTATTCTATGGCTTTTACCCAAATTAAAAAAAAATTGTTAGATTACCGAGGGCGAAAAAAGTATAAGTTCAATAAAAAAATGAGTCTTATTTTTTCCAATTTATTTTCCTTAAATACTTAAGTTGAACATTATGCGTATTTAGAAAATAACTTAAAAGTAGGACAAGCGGGGAAAATAAATATAAAAGAAACGAAACTTCCTGGGGCTTTTAAGTGCTCGGTTGAATTCTGAAAGATACGACGCTAAATGGAACGCCAACACGAGTATGTGAACTCAACCGTATAGAATATAATACTCAAAATATATCACATCCCCAAGTGTAAAATGCCAACCACCAATTCCAAGCTCCACATGTTTTATTAATTTTCAAAATAAACAAAAGCTACGAAAACCGTAAAATACAAAAGCGCACTTTCGTAGGCACCACGGTTGCATTTAGCGTATGCAAAGAGCCTTTAAACCCCTCGATTTCCCGAGTAGACGAGTTATAGTCTCGTGAGGGTTTCCAGCGAACACACCCACAAAATTCATAACATTTTTTATATTTTATATTTCTTATTATTATTATTTTTTTCACATTTTACTAAAATAAGCACACAAAACACTACTAAATAAAAAATAATATGGAAAGGAAAATATAATTACTAGTTATTCAAACATTCAAATCACATACCAAAAAATAAAGGCGAAAAGAAAATCTTTTTTTTTGGATTTTTAGTTTTTAGTTTTTAGGCAAACACGCATCAAACATACAATTACTATTATATAAGGTATAAAGCAAACAACTAACAAAACTATTTTTTTGACATACCAGAAGTGCGTCGCACTTAAAAGAAAGTGCGGCGTACTTATAACCTAATATTTTTATAATTATTCAAATATTCAAAATACAATGGCCGGAAAAAAAAGTGCGCCGCACACGAACAAATGTGCGGCGGTTTTATTATGACATAAAACATTTTTTATTTTTCACACTTTATTAGTTAACCATACATATAACACAAACACTGACAAACACATAAACATACAAACACAAAAAAACAAACTAAGAAAGGGAAATACCAAAGTATAGTTTTTTTTAACATAAGCATACAAGCGAACACACACAAACAAACAATCCAAATAAATGCAAGCTACATGCAAACATAAAGCAAACAAATAGGAATGAAAAACAAAATTAATTTAAATGATAAAGACACGACATGCAAAACATTTTTTTCAGACCCAGAAGTGTGGCGTACTTACAGCAATTTTTTCAAATGAAGAAATAAAAATGAAGAAAGAATTAAAATCTTTTTTTTTTGAATGATAAACTAAATATTCACAATTGTACAAGGGGTATAATCATA
>BQNB010194196.1:0-11472 GCA_026074375.1 Tanacetum coccineum
TGTGTTTTGAAACAAAACTTACATATAAAGCTTTGTCGTGAGGGTTCAAGAATACGCCGCCAACAATATGTGTCAAGAAGAAGGTATGGATTAGCGACGGGTACACTCGAGTGGCTGAGCTCTCCATCTGTACATACACACGTATATAAGATGAAACAAATTAAAAAAGACAAATCACAACACACCAAATCGTATAATCAGATATATATGTAAATATGTATGTAAAATAATTATAATGTTTATTACCATCTGATCTCGAAGGCGAGCAAGTGACTGGGATCCCTGCAGGTATACGACCGTGCTCTTTGCCCGGTTTTGGCGATTTTGAGCGGCTCGGGCTTGGTTTCTAGGATCATTCCAAAATGCGATATGGGCATCCTAATCTGCCTGGGTAATGTTCTGGGGACGTCTCGAGGTTTATAACTCAATGCGCTGCCTTGAGGGAAGCCTTGTTGGTATTGTACAACTTTTATAGGTGCTGCTGGATCCCCGCATTGATATCTGTCCAACGCTGGGATTGCATATGGGGCGTCAAGTCAAATTGGGTCTGCAATCATATACAAGAAAACAAACACAGAGTTAGAGATATAATTTATATATTTATCTAAATTTGTTTATTTATTTATATGATATAAACAAATAAACGAATTTAGATAAATATACACAATTAAATAAATAAACACGATAATGAAATAAACATAAAAGGATAATGAAATAACTTACCCTAATCTTTGCCACGACCCCCGCCTTCCTCTCCGACGGCATTTGGTGCCAAGAAGGGTAGTGCAACGGCAACTCCCTAACGAGCTCCTTGAGGTAGTTAGACCAATGAGCCGCATGGTCACCGAGAGGCATGAGGGTCTCTCGGTCGTTAACCTCAAACCGGATCGGGACGGGGCCACTCTTATCCGTGATGGCCTTTAACCCGAGGTTTCGGGTCTCCTGGCGGGTATGCAGCCTGCCCGCTCTCCTGCCACCCAAATTAGGCTTTCGGGTGCCCTTACCTGCAAAATCAAGTGAGTGACAAAGTCATAAAAATTCAAGGCAAGCAAATTCAATGTATCAAGTTTATGCTTGTATTACAATAATCCAGAAATTCTTACCTCGGTTGCCTAAGCAACCCCCACAGCCGGTGGGTACCTGATATGGAGGGGGACGATCATCACCTCCACCGTCACCGCCGTGACCCCGTGCGACATCAGCTGACATCTGTACAGGTAGCATTAGGATAACATATAGAAATTTATGAACAAAATAATAAAAGCATGCACACATCCAAATACATACACATCCAAATAAATATACACATTTAAATAATCCACAACAGTTTCATTCATTCATTCAAATATATAAATGTCTTTTACAACTAAAGATCAATCTTCTTCTTCACTAGAATAAACAACATTTACACCATCATCAATATCAAGGTTGACGAGGTCTTTATCATCAAGATCTGCTAAATCGTGAGGAATGGGGTCTTCCTCATCAATAATATCATCGTCCTCATCAACAACATCAATGATATCTGGTGGTGCGTCAACATCTATTGATTGACCATCTATATGCAAGGCCGTAATTTCCAAGTCATTCAAACTAGTAGAAAGTGTGAGATCAGATTAGTTGTCGACATGTATAACATCAGGGTCGTCCTCTACCACAATAACACCCCCGTTCGAAGACTTTTTATGACTCACATGTTCGACGACCTTCCAACCGAGTGGTCGTCTGGCCATATCTTCAAGGTAGAAGCATTATTTGACTTGTGTTGCGAGAATGTAAAAGCATTGGTCGTCTGGCTATATGTGTTTAAAGACATATTCGTAGGAGTAAAGGAGAAACACTGTTGAAATCATCTCAAATAGTAAACCAATTATACGCATTCATATCCTAAATGAGACAAAACATTCAAAAAGCAGTCCTAAACAGGGGACTTTCTGAAATTAATTTCTATTAGACAGGTTTTCTATAGGATGATTAAAATAAGACGGGGATTTTCCGAAATTAATCACACTATTATTATGGTGAAGATGGTGCCATATGAAGCTTTTGCGTGTCCTTGTGGAGCCAAAGATGTAGTTCTGCGAGAATCGTATAAACCTAAAACCCGTGGCAAACTATACTATGCATGTCCATGATCAAAGGTGAACAATCACATGCTTTTTTTTGTAATATATAAATAATGTGGTTAGTTGTTAAAACTTATTATCTTTACTCTTTAACAGCCTCGCGAAAACACTTTCGGATGTAAAAATTTTTTATGGAAAGAGAAACGAGTCCGTCTACTGGTTGGTTCTCTTGGAGCTTCAACGACTCCAATTTATTCTAGAAATGCAGAGTGCTCAAACTGCAAGCACTTGCTTGATAAGATAACGGTACTCGAGGCAACGATGGATATGTATATGCATCCGGAACAACACACAGTTAATTCAGCCGCACTATTTCACGAAGTTTACAATAACATGGGAAAACTTGATTTGGAGTAGTTTGTCATTTGGAATGTAATTCGTATGCTTTAAGCGTCGGTTTGTAAGTCTCGTATGATTATCGTTCTAATATGTTTAAGTGTCTGTTTGTAAGTCGCTTGTGTTACTACAAGTGGTATGTATAATATTTAACTAAATGAATGTTTGTTCTGTGTTACTTACCGAATGTGCATCTTGAAAAAGTATACAAAATACACACTATATTTTTTGTTACAGTATACGGCATATTGGACCGAAACGAACCTAGAAAACGTAGTGTTTTTTATATAGTTATTATTTATCAAGTATATAATTACAAGTAATAATTAATATAGTATTTATATATTTTATAAATAATAAACAACTTAAAGTCAAAGAAGTCAACCACCTATCCCGGGCGACATCTCGCCGGGGATAATGTTGACGGGTTAGCCCGCCAAGTATAAGCCCAAAATAAGCTTATGAAACAAAAGCCCAAACCAAAATAAAAGCCCAATTTACTTTTTTCGGGCAACATGTCGCCCGCTGGTCAATCTCAGAAAGAAGATAGGCCGGCAAACTGGAGACGTATGACCACGGTCCCGACCTTACCAGCACCGGGCGACATGTCACCTGGGAAACCTTGTTCAAAACTTTGACTAAAAGGTTACGCATTTTTGTCGTTTAGTAATGTTTCCTAGGCGACAATTGTCGCCCGGGAAACCATCGTCACATGTTCTACTTTTTCTTGTAGTGGCTTATCGTTAATATGACTGCACGTTCGAGTTTTTAGTCCTCCGACTAAAGATTGTAGGCGTATCAAACAATGCAGAAACATCTTGGGCGGTGACGGTGTTGTGTAAGCAACTTGACTTTTAGATTATTGTTTATGCATGTATTAAGATTTTCTTAGAGTTGGCATTGTCCTTACGTAACAAGTTTCAGGTATATTAATACTCCTTAGAAAAAAAAAGTAAAACTCAGCTTTTGGCTTCTTCTTCAAGGTCGACACCTTTGTGGCTTTACCCTAGCTGAATCTTTACAAAATGCTCTCAAACAACGCCTTGTTTCTGATTGATGCTATATATAAATGCAAGACCCGGTTATATTTGGCTAGACCCGACCATATCCGGCATATCCGGTCAAAACCCGGCCTGACCCGACCAAGACCTGTACAGACCTGGCCATATCCAGCCAAGACCCACCCGGCCAAGACCCTGGCGATCCGGTAATATGACTCATGTTATTCTTTCATCTGATTCTTGCAATATGATAAGATTGTGAGACATAATATACTTACACACATGTTAACATGACTCACATCATTAGAATAGTTTCATTTACGCAATGTTTTTGCTTGTTTTAATTTACTAAAAAGGCTTGTGATGATTGAACTAGCGAGCCATGTATAATTTGAGAGTGATATGGTAAGTGAGGGACGATGGTCGTAATGACCACTCCTGGTGGCCTTCATCAGCTCGTGGTTTGAACCACGAACAAACATAAAGTAAAGTAAAATAGATGAGAACTACCTCGATTATGAATGAAGTTTAGTGATTTTAGACATGGTAAATAGAAGACTGACTTTTGGATCAAGGAATATCAAAGTTGAAGCCTCGAGTGTCGATTATCGTTTTTGGTATAATTCTTATGTCTAATTTTGGCCATCCTTATTTTGGAGTCATGGATATGTGGTCTCGATGTTTTAAGTAAGTCTTGAATTTGGTTATGTTAATGTTGTAAATGATATGATTAAGATGTTGTGAAATTAGTTAAAGGGTGTTTGGATTTTAAGTAATTAATTCGTTTGACTTGTTAAAGTCAAATGAATGTAATGGTGAAACTAGTAGAATGCAAGTTTGTTAATGCAGTATTTTGTTTGTTTAAAACTGTTAAAGTAAGTCTTGTTTTGTAGTTTTGAGTTTTATGCAGATTCTGCAGAGTTCTGTATATGAGGTCCTAATACGACGTATTTAAACTATTGAATCCGACGTATTCAATTTTTGGACCCAATACGGAGTATTCATACTTTTAAATACGGAGTATTCGGTTTTTGGACCCAATACGAAGTATTCGTACTTTTGTTCACGACTCAATACGGCGTATTCAAGTTTATGAATACGGAATATTCAGTTTTGGACTCAATACGGCGTATTCAAACTTTTTTATATGACGTATTGACTTATGTTCACATAATGTTTATATCTCTTTCGTGCTTCGAGTTTTCATTTTTGGGTAATGATATATTGTTCTTATAAATGTTTTTGAACATGTGTATGTTAATTGTACTATTGTATGTTTCCAATGTCTTCTAGTTTGTTTGTAAAGTCAAATGTGGATAATTTTGGATTTTTTAGTCTCGTTTAAGGGATGTTTCAACTTGGTATCAGAGCCTTGGTTTAAGAGATTTAGGATTTCACATTAAGATTTCCTAGACTTACGCTATTTATAACCTATAATGACTTTTGGGTAAAAACCTAATCGGTATAACAATGAGCTATAATCTACTGGATATAACAATGAGCTACGGATGTTTCGTTTGGAAGTGATACACGTCTCACACATGCTATGTAATACAATAATCAAATTGTAGATAATCCAAATACATGAACAAATTAAAGATCTTCATGTAACTGAAAATATCTATAAATTCGCATGTGACCCATTAGGACATCTTAACATCTCTAGCCACATCAATAGTTTCAGGAAGATAACTTTTTCCCAAACTAAGGACGAACTAACTAGTGTTAAATGACTTAAAGTGGTTTCTAGCTATAGCATAGCAGTAGTAATTAACAGTCGTAACAACTATCTATGACCTATATCCATAAATTTGCACATGACACATTATGACTTCTTTTAAAATAGGACTAAAGAACAAACTATCTAGTTCGGATCCAACGAGCTAGTTTTGTTTTGTTGTTGATGCAACACCTACCAATCTCCAAATATAAATACACTTCATTTTACTTCCCCTTCAAACAACAACAACAAAACTCATTTTTCACAAACATCACACACATGACGATATAAGAGTACTTGTTTTTTGTTCTTTCAAACGCCTATGGTGACAACTTGTCGAACCAACGAAGATCTCTGCCATATGTTGCACGCACGACGAGGCCGCCAACCAGAACCGAGGTATTTTTGTTATGTTTTTTTCAGTGTTTTAGCATGTTACTTTTATGTGATAGATCTACCTTTTTATGTCATCTTTGTTAAAATGTGTAACTTTTTTATATGTTGTTTGGTTTTAGGGTTTGTTTAAATATATGCATATGATATATATTCTTGAGTTTAAGAATCAACTACACCGGGTCTTCTTTGCTAGGTAATTTTTTAACTTTAGTATGATCAAAAACTAATTTTTTTTGTTGGTTTGTATACAACTTATGGATGATCGCTATATTATTATGGTTTTTTTAGGTTCACTTGTAAGTTTAGGAGATATCCTCTTTACATTTTTATGGGTAGAACTTTGTAATACTTACTTTATTACTATTATTATTACTAGATTACAGTAAATTAAGGTATTGATATCTATCTCTTTATCCACGTAGATTGTGGTAATTTGATTCTCGTTTTCTGGTGGTTCTGTTAGTTAGAGTAAGTATGCTACGTATTGTGAATTTAGGTTTGATGATAATTTGGTACTATATGAGTTGTATTGAATTTTATGATATAGTTTAAACAATTATTAATGACTTTAACGCCCACAAAGTGTTTGTCAAATGTTTTATGAGTACTTTTCAAGAAATGAGATATTAGAAACTTGAAACAATATAGAGATACTCTTGTAAAGTTTGTAGATCTTGACTGAGTCTATTGGAAGCGTCAATTGATTTACCATACATAAACTCCCATGAGTATTACTAGTTTTTTGTTTATAAATTACCTTGAATACTTTAGTCTTTCCACTGTTTGAAGAGCTCTAACTTTCTTAGCTAAAACTACCGTTAAATTTTCAACTTTGATGTCATGATAGGCTATGTTTATGTCTCGAACGATTTCTTGTTCACAATTATGCCTTTTCGTGTATGGTTGGGCAAATCACACAAGGTCATATTCAGGTATGCTCTGCTCTTATGCCAAATCTGAATACATATGAGATGTATATACCCGTTTAATAAAAATATAAACCCATTAGACTAGTAGTAATGGTGACCATATGGGTGGCCATTTTAGGTTCTCTCTCTAAGACCAAATGAATGACCAAATGCTTGTAGTAATACGATCCGGGTCACAACTAAAAATATGTCTTGCAATAAGGACAAGAGATACCCAGCCTCCTAAACCTAAACCTAAGAAGAAGAAAAAGATGTCAAAAGAAGCCCAATATTGAAATAGTTCACGTTTAACTTTTAAAACTTGTTGTTATGGAACAATCATGCAAGCCTTGTGTATAAGCTAATATGACAGGTCCACTAAGGTGCATTTTACTCGATATAAATAAGGACAAGAGATACCCAACCGTCTAAACCTAAACCTAAACCTAAACATAAAAAGAAGAAAAATATGTCAAAAGAAGCCCAATACTGAAGTACTTTACGTTTAAATTCTAAATCTTGTTGTAATGGAACAAATATGTAAGCTCGGTATATAAGATAGTATAACAGGCCCATTAAGGTGCAATTTACTTGATATAAATAAGGACAATGACACTTTTTTTGAATTAAACTCTCATAAAAGAAGGAGGTTTTTGTTAAGAAACGAAGAAGACTATATATGTAGCGATGGTTTCTTAACTTTATATAACACTTTATGTAAACTTGATATATATTACATATAATATAAATAGATAAATTATATATATTTTTATATTTTGTGCCGCTTTAAGTCGTATTTTAGAAAACGTAATGACTTCGTCATGGCTCATAAGGCTTTACGATGCTGACACGTTACTCTTATGTTATTTATAACCTTTAAAGACTTTTGGATAAAACCCCAATGGGTATAACAATAAGTTATAATCTATTGGATATAAAAATGAGCTAGGGTTGTTTTGTTTGGAAGTGATACACGTATGACACATGCTATGAAATACAGTAATCAAATTGTAGATAATCCAAATACATGAACGAATTAAAGAGCTTCATGTAGCTGAACACATCACTTCCAAATATCCATAAATTCGTATGTGACCCATTAGGACATCTTAACATCCCTAGCCACATCAATAGTTTCAGGAAGATAACATTTTCCCAAACTTAAGGACGAACTAACTAGTGTTAAACGACTTAAAGTGGTTTTTAGCTATGCACTCAAAAGGCAACTTCAACATTGTTTACCTCTACATAAAAGCTCCCTAACTTGTGCGTATCTCACCACCAACAAATTCTTTTAAAATCGGACTAAAGAACAAACTATCTATAGTTCGGATCCAACTAGTTTTGTTTTGTTGCGAACTACTAATTCGGTTCTTGGGTTGGATATGGGTTTGACACTCTGAACCGAAAACCGAATTCATATAAATATATTATTTTTTATATATTTATATATATAAATACCATTAAAATGTTATCATAATATAAAAAAAACTTTTTATGTTAATAATAATTTTTTGTTTATTAAAAATCTATGTAATTCTTAAAAAAATTTAAATAGTGAAATTCGGGTCAACCCGAGAACCGAACCGAATTCGAATTCGGTTTTTAGTTCGGTTCGGTTGAATTCTAGTTCGGTTCGGTTGAATTCTAGTTCGGTTCGGTTAGGTTTTCGGGTTGACAAAAAAAAATTAACCGAACTAACCCAATAACCAAACCGATCAACAGCCCTATGAAGATGGCTACTAGACACAGGCCCAATAATTTGGTTGAAATGATTAACGATGCATGCCTTTTTTAGGGTTGTTTACATTCGGGTATATATCTGGAGCCTTGCAACCGATTCGAAAACTGAACCGAACCAAACCGAGAAAATCAAACCGAATTCGTAACTAAACCGAATTAACAGAACCGAAATTATTTGGTTCTCAGTTTGGATATAGTTTTAGCAGTCTAAATAGAAAACCGAACCGAAAACCAAATTCATATACATATATATATTTTTATATATTTGCATACATAAAAAAACAATTTAAATTTTATTCTAGTATAAAAAACACTTTTTAAGCTTGAAAATCATCTCTTTCACTAAAATTTATATAATTAATTATAAAAAAATATATAAATGATGCAGTTTGGGTTATGCGGGTCAACTCGAAAACCGAACCACATTCAAATTCGATTTTTGTTCTAGAAGTACAATTTGAATTTGGTTCGTTTTGATTTTACCAAAAAAAATTAACCGATTTAACCGAACCGAATAACTCGATAACCAACCGATGAACACCCCTATGTTTTTTTATTCAGGCCCAATTATCTTTAAGATGAATTTCATATAACACCATACTTTGAACTTTGATTTCATATACTCAAAGTGCAATGAGTTTGAATGCATAACATACAATGTTTTTATAGCATGCTTGGATATATATATGAAATTTCCATCTTTAAGGAGGGTAGGTATGAAATTGCCCCTATCTTTTCTGTCTTGTTCTCTTGTTATGAGTTAAGATCAACATAGACTCATTATTTGTCATAGATCCAATGAATCAATCTCAACCATCTATTTTTTCATCAAAAATAAAAAAACCTACTTTCCACCTCTTTTTTAAAAATAAAATATCTTACAAACGGTAAATCGTCACGCAAAACAAAACATATCATCGCGACGAGAATTAAATTATCTTTCTATAGAGAGGCGACACTATGTACTTTCGACGAACTTTTTTTTATGATTTTATGAAGTCATATACGATTTTATGAAATCATATATGATTTCATAAAATCATATATGATTTGTGATTCCGACGAACTTTTTTTCAATTTTGTTTCAGTCACGAATTGCGAAAATCATATATGATTCGTATGACGAATCATATATGATTCGTATAACGAATCATATATGATTTCATAAAATCATATATGATTTCAGAAATCATATATGATTTCATAAAATCGTATATGACTTCATAAAATCATAAAAAAAAAGTTCGTCGAAAGTACATAGTGTCGCCCCTCTATAGAAAGATAATTTAATTCTCGTCGCGATGGTATGTTTTATTTTGCGTAATGATTAACAGTGTGTGAGATATTTAATTTTTAAAAAAGAGGTGGAAAGTTGGTTTTTTTATTTTTGATGAAAAAATGAGTGGGTAGGATTGGTTTATTGGATCTATGACAAATATTGGGTCTATATTGAACTTTTGGCCTCTTGTTATATGCTTATAAATATTTTCAGTCAACTCCCAATGAAAACTTCTCTTATATTATCTGAAAAAATCAGTGTTTTGAAACCCGGTTCGACCCGGCCGGGTCAACCGGTTGAACCGGTTCCGGCCGAAAAAACGGGTCAAATTAAACCGGGTTTCATATTTTCGAAACCCGGTTTGACCCGCCGGGTTTGGAGTGACCCGGGTCAACCCGGGTCATGAGACCCGGCCGGGTTTCGGTTTTTTCGTATTTTTTTATAAATAAAACATGTTAATTGTATATATTTGCGATGTAATTTTAATTTTACATGTTATATTTGTTAATAAATAGTCTTTAGGCTTAATATATGGAATATTTCATGATTTATATACATATTTTCTTTCTAATTATTGAAAATATATATATATATATATTTTGGAAAACCGGGTTGACCCGGCGGTCCAACCGGTTGAACCGGTAACCCGGTGACCCGGTGACTCGACCGGGTCGATTCAAAACCCGGTTTTCAAAACATTGGAAAAAATCTCTAAAACCATAAAAAGTTGCTTATAAATTTGAATTTTTAGTTCCAAGTAATATCTTTCTTTCATGAACTCTTGCATTATCTCTTTCTTTCCATGCATATAAAAATCTCTTTTTGTGCTGTAAAAATTTAGTTTATGAGGACCTTTTCTAAGATTTTATCCCACATATGTTGGAGAAAGAAATTGTTAGTGACTAATATAACAAAAAGTATGTGGGTGCTATATTTCTAGAATAATATTATGTTTTCGGTTAATCGCCACTCGTCCGGTTAAAAAAACTGCGTGACTTGTGATAGACTAAAAACTCATATGAACTCTTAACAATTTTTAAAATCTTTTTTTAATGTAAAACATGTTTTGGTGAAGATTACTTTAATCTTGAATTTCACACAGGTTAGAGAGGAAAAGATACTTTAGAAGTCAATAAGGAATATACAAATGTATAAATGAAGTAAATTGTGTATATCTTATTTCTTTATATTAAAATGCACAAAGGATCAACGTAAATGACATGCAAAATAAACCCACATAGTACGTCTAACTCAATTCAATTCAACTATATACTAATTATGATGACGGGTTGCGACAAAATACCTGCGGATTGGGCTTCTTTTTGTTGGGTTTCTTTCTTGGCCCATATGTTTGGACTTTTGTTTTTTCTTTTTCTTCCGGTCACTTATATACCGAAGATAATTACATATGGTCTTTTGTCTTTTACCATGTCATAGTTATAAGTTAATATGTTATATGTGTTAACATACTAACCTACACAAATAAATGTATTAGACAAGTAAAAACGACAAGACTTGAAAAAACATTGTCGCCTGTCTCACTACAACAACATATAAACCTCCGCCGCAACGCGCGGGTTATTTACCATCTCGTTAATCAACAATCAACATATATCTCATAAGATTTACGTATAACTGGGTAATTGAGCTCTCATTTGGGCTTGGGCTTGAACTCGCGACATGTGCTTGGGCTTGGGCTCACGATTGAGCTATAGCTTGACCTTGTACTCGGCTTATATGTGTGGCCCGGTTACTAAACGCTTTTTTAAACCCGGCCCACTAAAGTAACCTAATTCGAAATCCTTTATTGACAACTAACAAATGCCTCACCCCGAAGCGCGGGTTTCAAAACTCGTTCATATACGCATATGAAATGAACATATTTTCACTACAACAAAATGAATACTTCGGGTCGACTAAATCGACCCTAAAAAACAAAGAAAATCGACCCTAGGGTCTAAGG
>BQNB010194197.1:0-11472 GCA_026074375.1 Tanacetum coccineum
TACCACCACATTCAAAACATGCTCCACGAGCAGCAGTTGGGTTTCTAGCATTCACTAGGTTCACCATCCTAGTGACCACTCTATAGTCCTTAGCAAGATGCCTAAGGCGGTTGCAACTAAAACAAGCTCGACAAGGCGACTCAGGTTAATGGTGCAGGTTACAGTTTGTACACTTAGGTGTCATACCCGTGTACTCTCTCCTCACTGAATTAGCAGTTGTAGCAAAAGCATTCCTAATCCTAGTCCTCTTATTATCATCTTTCAAATTCCTATCTCTACTAGTTTCTCCATTGTTGCCTCTCTTCTCAGTGTTCTTCTTAAGTAATCCATTCCTAATGGCTTCATCTGTTAGTGTACCAGCTTTTTGAATTATTGTTGGCTCTGTTGCTGCCACCATCCTATGGATTTATGAAGTAAGGCCATAAATGTACCTCTCAATCCTCTTATTCTCAGGGGTAACTAAATGAGGAACTAACCTAGCCAACTCATAAAACCTATCAGTATACGCAGCATGGCCAGCCCCGGCCATGGCGTGATTCCAAAACTTAGTTTCAAGTTTCTGCATCTCATTGACCGAGAAAAATTCCTCTCTGGTCAAAGTCTTGAAGTCTTCCCATTACATCTTAACAGCGGCCTCTTGGCTTCGTGTGTAGATCTGAGAGTTCTACCACGTGAGAGCCTTACCAACAAACGAACCACCAATATACTTCACCTTTTGGTTATTCCCACATCCACTCATATCCTAAACTGAATCCATCTTCTCAATCCAACGGGTATAGACTATAGCAACTCCATTACCATCATACTCTTTTGGTTTACAAGCTAAGAACTCCTTATAGGTACAACCCATTTGATCATTGTTCATAATGTTGTCATTGACGGCATCGCTATTTTGATTTCTACCATTTCCTTGATTGCTACCTTGGCTGCCTACTTGTGCTAAGAAGGTGGGAAGTAGGTTATATAATTGTTGAACAATGATTATGGAGAAGTCAGGGAGTCCACCCATACCTCCATTCGCCTCAACACCTCGGTCATTTCTTGGACCATCAAGTTTACCTAACACTCAGACATTTCCTTGATCACCAGTTCACCATTTGTTTCATTGTTTCTCCTCACTGGCTTTCTAGTTCTTCTAGCTCATCTACCAACTCATCCACCCGTTCCTCCACCTCGTGGTGCAGCAGTAGATCAGCCTGCACTTCGTGTCATCATCCTTAGCGGCATTATCTACACGAGAGAGAATCTGGTTAACGTTAGGTAGGAGGGAAGGTTAACTTATGGGTGACCTTAATATACTACTATATATCCATATATATATATTATATATATATATATATATATATATATATATATATATATATTTATTTATATTATATATATATATATTATATATGTATATTATACATACATACCACTACATATATTACTACATTTACATATATACATGCATATATACATATATACATAGTCCTAAGGTGTCATCACTGATTTGAGTGAAAGATATTACCAAATACGCGTGAGTCGTGATACATTTATAACTACGTTGGTCACCGTATTTATACTCGTATCCTTTCCCAGTTGTACTCAGTATTGAGCTCACACATTTCGATGATTGACTTATCTACTACTATATATAAGATATACCATAGATCTCATAGAAGCAAGTATAAGTGGAACACTACGCACATAGATCCTATAATGCAACTATATGAAGGTTCTTAGGTTATAGTCTAGGCCAAACCACCTAGTTCTCTACAACCTTGGCTCTGATACCAATCTGTCACACCCCGACAAGGCAGAAACACGAAATGCAACGAAGAATGATAATCACAACACAAGATACAAGATAGAGAAACACTAAAATGCATTCAGATAAGTGTCGTGACATTCTCCAACCACAAGTAGCACTTGGGTAAAGATCCGTCATAGAACACATCACATAGTCTAAAGATTTCAATCCAGATTCCCATGCAAGGGATAAAGCTAGTCTTAAGATAACATAAACCAAAATGCCCAAGATCATAACAAATGCAAGTCTCTCAAAACATTAATCCATACATCATGATCTTAAGGTCTGCTAAAGCTCGCAACAAGTCTTCACTGATCATTAACATTACCTGAAATTGATACTCGAAAAGGTTAACATAAAGTTGGTGAGCTCGTAGGTTTGATTACAACCTAGTTAATGTGTCGTAGTTTCAAAAGGTGGACAAATGTGCAATATGACAGTGAATACACGCAATAGATAAGATACCAACGTAGCAACACATGCTATCAAAGGTCCATAGATAAACCACTAATATAGATACCAACACCCTCAAAGATTTAAGCTTCTAAGTTAACGCGCACCTAAAGCCTACTAGCTGGAGGTATACATAGGGAGGATGATCCACAAGTTTGAAAGTTCACAAGATCACAAGATCACAAGATACCTCACAATACCATATATGATCCACATACAAGTTCTACCAATCTCTGTCATTCACATAGCAGTCATAGGCATATAGCATTGTCCAAAAAGATAAAAGTTTCGCACAGTAAGAAAACAAGTTAAAAAAAGAGATTTGAGTATCATTTTCCCCCAACGGGAAAAGAGTCAAAATGGGGCTACAAGAACTCACCTTAAGCAAAAGGTGATAAGTAGCAAAGATCTAGATCAAACAAGCAAGTGCAACGAAGTCCGGTCACGAGTTAATCTAGTTAATGTTCAATTTTAGATATACGCTCCAAAAGTGTTTTCAATGTCGATGCATAGAGGTCAGATGCGTTGTACGGTCACCCTTAACGTTATCAGTGGTGTGATGGTTGACTATTTAGTTTCAAAGATAACATGTTCTAGTTCATACCTTAGTATAATATACATATACTATTTAAGTATCAATAGGTATGTAATATAAGAAGACTCAAATAATAGGTATTTAGGAATATACTTCGGGTAGTCCATTCGGTAACCATAGTTACTTTAATTATATGTATAGTTATAGGAAAAGAGACGTTTATTCATACTAAACGACTTGGAGAAGTTTCATATTTTATAATTATAAAATATATATTTTTCGTCTTTTAGTCGACTTATTAAAATAATAATATTTTATTATCTTGTCGTAAAAGTAAATTTTGAGTAAGAATCTAAGTATAGGATTTTTACGAAATTTTGGCAGGACCCGTTCGTTTATACAACATTTTCTAAGGTTTCAAACCTCAATTTTAAACACTTTTCCCCAATTTCACCATTTTCCGACAATATGCTAAAAATCTATATTTCGCATCGTTTATCAAAACATGTTTCCTCAACGACTAATTCACACATATGTAATTATATAAGTATGTTTCACTTTTAAAAGTCCGTTCTAATCGCGTAAATTGACTAGTTTTCGTTTATTGGGCCTTAAGGCCCAATAGAGGCCCAAAACGTTATTTTGAAGTTCTAAGATCCGATTTAGGTCCAATATCATATATAATATCAAATATAAGTCCGATAAATAAACCACAACGCAAGCCAAGACTTACAGACTAAGACCGAGCCAAGGTTTGGCTTGTCTTATTGGGTCGTGGCCTCTCTTAAGTCCAAATAAGTTATTCGTAGCTTATTTTTAAACCGTTAAGCTACGTTAGGCCTTAAATAACATAATGAGCTATAACCAAAAGCCACAAAATAAGTCGGTCCACAATAAGCCACAACTTATTGGGCCTTATTGGGTCGTGGGTCATATAAGCCCAAAACAAGTACGATAAGCTTTTTAATAAGCTATGTAGTTCCTTTAGCTACTAAAATAAGCTATCAAAATATGCTTATAACAATAAGATACCATAGACAAATAATTGAAACCAAGTTTCCACGTACTCTTTATTTAGCCGAAAGTTAATAAGCCCAAAATAAGCCGAATATGCTTATTTTTAAGCTAGGCAATAAATAAGCTACTTAGCATACAAATGTTTTTCAATCATTACAACCACGACATAAAAATGATAAACCCTTATTCCCTTTTTATTTGTGTTCGAACCAAAAACGCAGCCTTAATAGGTTTCCTTAAATTTTCCGTGTTTGATTTTTTTTAGAAAACACATCGTACAACTAGCTTCTACGCATCATTAAACATTAAAAAGTACAAGTTTAATTAAATTTTAGAAGACTTACAAAGAGGGTTTTGAAAGCGAGTTAGGATACGATCCGCCAACCCAAACGTTGTTTAAATGATAACTCGAATACTAGAATCAACCCAATACTCCAAAATCTTCATGTTCTTTATCAAAGTTGAAAAACAAATGTGTTTTTGTGTGTGTAAATCGAACGAGTACCAAGAGAGAGCAAAAGAAAAAATGGGTTTTCAAATCACTAACTATGTATGATAGGAAACAAGACAATATACATGTACTAGAGGTTGGGACACCTTAGCTAAAAATTAGCCACCCTTGTTCCCTTGGTGGTTCGAAACTGGATGGAATCCAAGAGGAGTTTGGGGTGCTTCTTTTTGTGTCGGTTTCCCTTAAGACTCAACGATCTCGATTTTAAAATGTTACCCGAAGTTTCCTAGTATTTTTAATGAACTCAAAAATACTTTTCCATGAATTTATAATATTTACACGACATATTTCACAGTCAAATTTCCTTAAATTCGATTTGAACATTAACGAACGTGTCAGGACTCGTTATAAGATATCTCAAGATATACATGGGACAAACCTCCCGGTGCGTGATCACATAGATAAAATCCTCTAAAAAGGATTAACACAAGCACATATCACTAAGATAACCAAGATCAACATAGATTCACCATCATCAACACGGTAATTGCTCAAGTGAAACTGATAAAAGTCAAATAGTCAATGGACTAAATTAGAACATATAGATCTCAAAAAAGTGCAAGGGTTACATTTTCATCTTGCCATTGCTACATGATTTATTTGCTACTTGTGCACTTATATCATATATTATGTCAAAATATTTTTGTATACATGTAGAAGTCTAGGATTTTCTTTTAAATCTAGTACATCACAACTTCATTATCGAAAACACCATCTTTGGATCTCGTGTCTATTTGTTTCCCTTTAACACATATCTTTCACGTCATTATTAGTGTAATCGATTTACTAATCTAAATCATCTTCTTCTTGCATTGCATATACATGTGTTGATTATATATTCTTGTTTAATTATTTGTTTTGTCGTTATCTTGGTGTTTGATAACTATTCGATTATTTAAAAGATGCTTAATCCTGAGGATAGGTTTTGTTTCGTTTTTAAATGCTTTTATGCTTGTATCCGTGTTACTAGATGTTAAGGTTGAAACATGACTTTTATGATGTTTGCAATTGAAGTAATTTTGTCTCTTATATGATGTCTCATATAATCTCATAATTTTTCTCTTTGATTCATGAAGATTTTGGTATGATTATGTCTATGTTTGAGAGTCCTTGTTCCTTGTTGCCATTCTTTAAATCTATCCGTATGATGGTCTATTTTTTGTAGATTATATTGTTAGTGTTGATGGGGGTAATGTGGGGGGGGGGGTGGAGGAGATGGCGAGGGGGGGGTTGTGGGTTTGGGAAGTTGGTGAAGGTGATGGTGGTAGAGAGGGTTGTGTTGTGGAAGTGGGTAAGGGTGGTGTATTTTTGGGTAGTGGGTTGGGAGGGGCAATATTGATTGGAGGGGGGGGGGGATGGGGTGGGGGGGAGGGGGTTTGGGGGGGGGTACGAAGTTATATGGTGGGGGGGGTTGGTTTCTGGGTGGTTGGGGGTCCCTTTTGTGGGGGGGGGGGTCAGGTGGAGTTATGGCGGTTGTGGACGGAGTTTTTAGATGTGTTGGTTGTGACTTGTGAGGGGGGGTTCTTGTGGTTTGGGTTTCTTGTGTTTGAGTGTGGTGTTGTGGTCAGCAGCAAGAGGCGGTTGTGGTTGTTTTTGTATTTATTGTTTTTTTTGGGATGATTTTCTTTGGTTGGGTACTTATGTTGGGGGTTCGGTCCCGGGTTGTTAGTTATTGAGGACATATCTATTGTGTGGTCTACTTGTTTTAGTTCCATACATATTGATAATTATTCGGGGTAACGAGTTTCATTCGCATTTGTTGGTATAAATGTTTGAAGTATCATGTTTGTTTTTGTAATTAATGATTTCTTGCTTTTTATCTTGGTGTTTAGATTTTTTATTTTAAATCTTAAACGCGTTTGGATTTGTGGGTAGTCTGTGGTATGTAGGTAATAAAGATCTATTTCTTTATCAAGTTAATTTGTGCTCATTCGGACATTTATCGTACTTTGATCCATATCTTTCATTACATGTTCATACATGCATAATAACCCTCACCACTTTATTAATAAGCATACATTGTTAGTTGCTTGCATCGTCATCACCATCTTCTCGCCAGTATTTGTCACTAATCAACAAAGACGTTATAATGTCTAGCACTAAAAGTGCTTTTATCAACTACAAGGTTAAGGTTGATAGATATATATACTTTTCTGTTTCTTTCAAACTTGAGAGGTCCCACAAAAAAGAGTTGTTCTCTTTACAAAAAGATTCACCATGAAACTTTCCACCATAACCACAACCCAACACTCATAAGCATCTTTGCCTATGTTGTAATTAAGCCAATTGGAATTTTCGTTTACTTTTTTTTTTTTTGGAAATGGCGTTTTCTCGTTCCCTAAATACATCCTTATAACAACCTTTTTTGTTTGAAAATGAAAATTTTGATTGGGTTGTTTTGTTTGACAAAACGCTCCCCCCAAGGTAACCAAACCCAACCACAATGATGCAAGTAGTAGGGTTTTTACTTTTTGGCATTATATAATTTCTAGTTTATTTTTCTAGGAGTTTATTTTGAGAATCATCTTATATTCTTATTTTTTTACCTTATGGTTGTATGTCCTTCTTAGTAGAAGACTACACCTCATAAGATGTTTTGGTATATGATCACAGTTCTCTAATTTGAGTTGCTTGTGGTTATATCATTTACATTTTACATCATATATACATCTTATTGTATATGACTTCCTTGAAAGACGAAGTATATATTGCACTAATGTTTGTTTTTGTAGGTTCAAATATACACTTTAGTGTGTATGGCATTCTTGCCTACGGAAAAAATTTGCATTTTTCATGTTATTTCTTTTTAGGTTCACTCATATACACGGTGCGGTATATGGCATAGTTGTCTCCGTACAAAGTTTGTAATGATTATTTTCTTTTGTCGGTCTATCATCATACTCATCTAAGGATGAAGTTTGCAACATTTAGTTTTCTTTTTGTAGGGTCATCTTGAAGCCCTCGAACAAATTGGGTCATCTATACACTTGTTGTATATGACATATTTGTCTATGGACAAAAGTTATTATTGCACTAATTTTTGGTTTTGTAGGGTCATACTTGACGCCCTCGAGCATGGGGGAGCTTCTGTGGAGCTTCTATAGAATGCATTTTATATACACTTTGTTGTATATATTTACTTGTCCAAGGACGAATCTAGGTTTGCACTAATGTTTGTTTGTAGCTATTTAATCATTTCTTGACGCCTCAAACAAGGGGGAGCATTCGTCAAGAGGGAGCATGCACGCATTCATCATCACTTTTACTCTTTGATAATCCTTTGCGTTTCGACCTAAATGAAGATGTCATTTTTTTCATCTTATAGCTCTTATATTTTTATCTTATTTTAATTTATTATATATGTTGCATGAAACTAACCTTTTTTTGTAGGTTAAGCTTTCAAATTTGATCAATGGATCCGCTATAAACCAAGGAAAATTACCTAGGGGATGCAACAACATAAGGCGTTAGAGTAGACAATTTAACGTCACTAGGGATGATGCAAGCTCGCGAAGTTAAACTCCAAGGACACACCCTTTTTGTTTTGACAAAAAGAGAGAAGAGTGTAAACGGAGAAGGTAATGTAAAGGTATTACGGGGATACAAGTAACTTTTACATTTACTATATGTTACGTTTACATATTTTAACATCATCAAAAAGGGGGAGATTGTTAGTGCAAATATTACGATATTTAATCTACACAGTCTCGCTTGTTTTGTTGATGACAAACATGTAACTTGTAATACATAACATAAATGTAAAAGTTACTCGTAATCATAATTTTTCTCAACATACACTCAACATCTCTCGACGTCTTAAATCCTCGTATATTACAACACCGGTTGGTACATGTTTGTTATGTTGCATTATGATCAAACCTCATTTCACATTTTGCATTCAAGTATTTTTATACAAATGCACCACTCTTATTTTTACAATAAAGTTTACGTCCAAATATATATATTTTTAAACGAGTAAACAAATTTCATTTATAGCTTTAATTTTTACTCACACATTTGATTCTACGTATATTTAGTAAGTTACTTGTACAAGTAACTACATATTTTACTTGTACATTTCATTTTTTGCAAGTATACAATAGTTAACTTGCACATTTTATTTTGTAAGTAATATAACAAAGTTACTTATACATTTCTATAAGTAACCAAGTGAGAATTACTTACACATTTCATATTTGCATGTTAACCAAATTTACTTGCACTTTGCATATTTTTAAAAACACAAGTTACTTACATATTTTGTAAAATATACAAAGTTAATTAAGGAAAAATAAAACACAAAAAGGTTTTTACCTCATGCATGACATCATTCATAATATTGCCATATCTAGGAAAGATCTTAGAAAGATTTGATATAATAAAAAAAATTATTTTTTGGGAAAGGTATCGTGGTAGCCGGTACCCTTCTAGGGTACCGTGGGAACCGTAGGAGGAGCCTGCTTGGTCATCTTGGCCTATAAATAGAAGCATCTTGCCAAAACAATTTTCAGACTTGAAAAGACACTTTTTCCTCTCTATTACACACATTTAGATCTGTAGAAAATGCATCCATAAATCCCCATGATCATAATGTTTCTAACTCTCATTTATGTTGTAAGCATACACCCGAAATGATCCTCTAAAGCAAGCTTCGACATCTTCCCATCTACATCCACCAAAGCAAGTCTTAGAGATCTTGCCATTTCCATCCACCACAAAGCATATACATATGAAGATCTACAAGATTAGAGATCTCATCATATTCATCCATTTGAAGGCTTCTCATCAATGAAAGTTCATTTAGAATAGCCATTCATATCAATTAAACACATTGTCTTGGATCATCATTGTAATCGTATTTGTAACATTATTAGATGGTTTATGCATTTATGCCATAAAACACAAGGTTTGTTATGTTGGGCCATAAAACATAACGGGTTTGGGTTGGTTCTACCCGGTGTGTAAGAACTCGGTATTTAGCTTTGTACCGGATAAAGTGTAAGCGACGTTGTGTAAGGTTTTCTCCGCTAAGAAGGGAGCGTGTTGATCTAGTGAAGTAACTCTCGAGTTGGTTACTCTGGGAGTGGAGTAGGGCGGAGAGGAGCTCCGTGACCGAACCACTATAAATCATCATGTTTGGTTTTCTTTCTCTTTTACATATCGCTATTTCTTTACTTTTTAATTATGTTTATGTTGTGGCTTGATGTTTATGCATGTGTTGTGACTAATTGTTTATTCTATGCTTTCCATTATTCATATAGTCACTAGACTATATGTGGTATTTTTTATATTACGCCAAGTTTGATCTGGTATTTGATATGAAAGTTTTAAGATTTTAAACAAAAACGTATTCACCTCCATCTACGTTTTCTATAATTGGTATCATAAGCCACTGTGGCCGAGTTTAAAACAAATGGTTTTCAAAATCGAGTACGATCCATGTATCAAATTATTCAAAAAGCGACACTCAATATGAAAAGTATGTCATTGTTTTGTACTTAGAAGTTTTGTTGTTAAATGTGTTTGTTAATACAAGCTTGAATAATGATTAAAATTTATTATATAAGTTTATTTTAAAGCCTACCAAGTTTTAAACGTTTTCTTCAGATCTAAATAGGCGTTTTTGAAAAATTTGACTAGACCCGCAATACCCTTTGTTAACAAAGGGCGGTACCCTTTGGAAAAGGTACCGGTGGACCCGGTTCTACGGTAGTTTTTTCAAAAACTTGGTCAACTTTAAAAGCTCATAAAAATTTAACAGTAAGTCCGTACGAGTCGTGCCACCTACCATTTCGAAGGGAATTGAGTCTACTTTCTAATAAAATGGGTTAGAGGTTCTGATTAAAAGATTAAGGGAGTCAAATTAGTAAATTACTACAAAGAGTCCAAAATATTAAGTTTCGTATTATCATAGAAACTCAAACCTTTGAGTTACGCAATTTAGGTTGATATCATTTGAACATTGATACATCCTTCTTTGAAATTAAAGTATTTTGGAAACTATTCAAGCTTGGTATACATCATCATATTCAACGCAAGGCAAAAAGATTTTTTTCATATGATATGTTAAATGACTAGTTGTTTTACTTTTCATTGTTTATATATCTTGATTATATGCTTATTCCTTATTTCATTTGAGTTTGTTTATTTGTGAAACATAAGTATCAACCTTGTTATATCGTTCATTCGCTTGTTTGTTGATTTTGGTTCTTAATTAAAATATACAAAACAATACGGTTTCAAAAGGAGTGTTTGGGTTAACTCCTAGCTTTGTTAAAAATGCATTTTCGTAAAGGTTTCGGTATCTGATATTAGTAGAATTAATGATTATGATATGTGATACATTATATGACTACTTGTTTCCCATGTTTACATCTTTTATTTGCGTTTTGGTTGTTTTTGGAACCTAAGTGTCTTGTTTGGCATGTTATTTGTTCATTCGTTTGTCGATTTCATGTTTTCGCATAATAGGGCTTATGTGGAGGTCTCGTGCACCTCATATAGGCATATATCTCCTTCTTTGCATATGCTATATCAACATCTTGCATAATCTCAATATCTTTTTAAAGCACTTAAGAATAGGAACTAAGTAAGTTAGTTAAGTGTTATGAAAAATATTGTTATAAAAATTTTGTACGTCAAAGTAGGATTGGCAACTTGAATGTTTCATCTGAAATACTCAAGTAATGATGAAGTGTAATGATGTATTGTTATAGTTTTAAATGCATTTTTTAAAGCGGGTCAAAGTAATAAGTTATTGTTATTTTTATGGTTAAAACGAGTTAAAACTAGTGTTTGGAAAAACCCGTAAAGAACAGTTTCGTGATTCATTTAGACCAACTGTGCATTTGATATTGAAGTATATATTTTATGAATAAATTCTGGAAGTTTTGATGTTATGTTGAGTTATAGTAGTCGAGTTTCGGTCATTTTAGCCATATATATAATCGGGACAACAAATTTTGCAGAAAATAGGTCATGTTGGGAATTTTGTATAAAATCAACCGTATGGACTTAGAAGTTGTGCCACCCGCCATTTTAAAAGTAACTGAGTCTAGTTATATGTAAAAATTATCTCAAAGAATGATTTGTAATATATTATTTTTAGTTTATAAATTAGTAACAAAAGGCCATATTCGGGTCATGGCGTATCCACGAAAGGTT
>BQNB010194199.1:0-11471 GCA_026074375.1 Tanacetum coccineum
GTTTGATATGTTTTATCTCTTTTCATTCTTAAGATGTTGTACATTTTGATATACAATCTATCTATATCTATATCTATAAACTTTAATAAAACACAGTTTAGAACAACCCTTTAAAGCACACCTATTAATTACCGCATTAAAATTTCTGATGTGGGCAATTTTGATTTATACTGTTGTGTTACATTCATTCTACCATTAGATTTTTCTACTGGTGGGAAATGATTCTAATGGTAAAACCCACGATTTTTCTACTGGTGGGAAATGATTCTAATGGTAAAACCCACTAAGTGTCACTGTTATAATTGTTTTGTGTAACGAGTCAATGGCTTACTTAAGTTGCGACAGCATAGATAAAAATGAACGTGACGCCGCCATAGATCAATCCATTTTCTCATCGGAATTTATCAATTGATTGAATTTCTCAGGTGAAGGTTTGGTGTGTGAACGCAATTTTCATTCTCAGGACTATTACAATAACTCTTTATAATTAGTTCGTTCACTAACTTCAAGAGTCGTGTTCAAAACCACAGACTTGCGTTAAAAGTATGACATTTATTTATTTAATTGTTACAAACTCAAATGTTTATCTAATAATTATCTGATTATTTTTTTCATATATTTTTTTTGAACGGCAACTTTATTAAAAAAACTAGCAAGGAGCTAGAAAGACATTACAAAGAAATAAGATAGGGAGAACGATCATATGTTGGAGAAATATCAATGCTTACTAATTGCGAAAGGCATAGCTAAAAACGATGAACGTGGCGCCGCCATAGATCAATCCATTTTCTCATCAGAATTTATCAATTGATTGAATTTCTCAGGTGTTCCAAACCACACACTTGCGTTAAAAGTAAGAGTCCTGATAATGTTATTGAGAAATATTAATCAAGCAACTGATTGAAGTTCTCACGTGTTCAAAACCCCACAGACTTGCTTTAAAAGTATGACATTTCATTATTAAATGTTACAAACTCAAATGTGTATCTATAATGCACTTATTATCTGATAGTTTCTTTCCCAATATGAACAAACATGTTTACCCTAAGTGTTTTTTCTTACATTTTTTATGAATGTAACTTCTTACCAGCAAAGTTCTTACTTATTAAACAATAGAGGGTTTAGAAAAGAATTATGGTTTAGAAGAGGATGAGGTGGTGGCGGTATTATGCACGTGTGCTCGAATGAGTGGCGGTTGTGAGTGGTGGTGGGTTCTGTGGTGGGTGGTGGTGGTCGAGGTGGTGGGTTCTGTGGTGGTGGTGCTGGAGGAGGTGGTGGGTGAGAGGTGGTGGGTTTCCTGCTGTTAAAATCGCCGGTTAGGGATAAAAGAAAAAAAAGGAAACTGATTTGACTACAACAAGGATTCTAAGTAATATAAATACAAAATCAATGAAAACCCTAAAACACTTTTTTCTCCCTCTCTCCCTGTGTTCGGTCGAAGCCCCCAAAAGAAGAAAAAATAATAATTTTTTTTATCAAGATTCAAGGTGTGATTCAAGTGTGATCAAGTAAAGGTTTAGGTATGTTTCAATTAAGCTTTTGTTTAATCTTTTTAAAATCATGTAACAAATAATGTGATGGATCTAGGGTTTACATAAAATACAGATTATATATGAACTTTAATGATGATATAATGATTAGGGTTAGTTTAGGGTTATGATCATGCTTGTTGTATGATAGGGTTGCATTAGATCATGATTTAGAGTTGAGCAGATTTTAGGTCTGTGTTCAACTGATAATATCTTGATGATAGAAACGTGTTTTGATATGATTCAAAAGCCTAAATTGTAGCTCAAAGAGTCTATTTTTCAAAAAGTTCGGCCTCGAATTATTTTGAGTTCTGGAAGTTGGTCAAATCTTGGTTACAAGAAAAGTTGTCAAAATAGTAAATACGGGTCAGAATTAGGTCATGTTTAGGAGGGTAAAACCCTAACTTAAAAGTGGAATTAAGGATATCCAATCTACAGTGATTAGGTTCAATATGTATATAAAGAAACTCTAGAAGAAAAGCTTCTGATTGTGTGTCTAAGTAGGGTAATTAGGGCCATACATTTTAGTGTGCAATCAGATCCAAATTGGGACAGTTTTAAAGTTGGATTTTATTTAGGATAGTTGCACATGTAATAAGCATTTAGGAATCCCAAGGTAGTTAGTAAACTCATAAATGAACTTAGGTGATTTTTGGTATAATTTATAAAGGTCAGCAAGTAAGGTTTTTAAGTTGCTAAAGATACACTAAAATTTTGTATTTTTGAATAAATTGTAGTTAACTAGTGTAATGTGTAAATGAGGTGGTTAAGGTTAGGCATGGTGTCGGAGTGACCCATGATGGTTAATCAAACCCTTATACATTTATCATATGTAAGTTACAAGGACTAGAGCTTTTAGCTTGGTCGCGTGTAACTGTGTTTATTTATTTGTATAGTTGCGTGATAGGAATTGAAAGCTTTGTTTTGAGCATTCAGGTGAGTTACATAGTCCCACTTTTTATTGCGTTTTAAACTTGGGATGGAAATGATGCAAGTGTTGAAATGAGTTTTAAATTGCTGTGATTATGTGTTTGTGTAAATGCATGGACTATTATGTGACTGATATGTGTTATGTGCTACATGTTATGTGATGTGATATTGATGTGTGAACTAAGTCAGGAGGGTGACTTGCGGGTATCCATGGCTTGTTTAGTGGAAGGTATTGTTGCCTAGGCAGGAGGATTACTTACGGGTATCCATGTCCTGAGCTAGAGGGAAAGGAATTGTTGCCTAATCAGGAGGATTACTTGCGGGTATCCATGGTCTGAGCTAGAGGGAAAGAGATTTGGTATGATCCAAGAGCTATTGAGGTCGTCTGCTTGGCGTTTGAATGATTGATTAGATTCAATTGCATGTTAGCTTGTATGTTAGTTAGCATAATTGTCATGCAAAATTATTGTTTTTAATCACAGTAATTGGATAAATTGTTTTGGGATGGATTGAATATGTGTGTGTCTGAAAACCTATGTTTCTCACCAACCATTGTGTTGACGTATAAGCATCATTTTCAGGTATTCAGCAGGATGAGATTAAAGTTAGGAAAAGTGGCTAGATGGACCGTAGGCAGCTGGCGAAGTTTAGTTATCTAGATTTTGTTATTTGTTTTGGATGATGAATGTTAATTGTTTTGCTTTGTTAGGATGTATGAATGTTTGCATGTCATGACGTTGGCATGAACTGCCTTCATTTTAATGTCAGACGCCTTTTGGATTTTGTTGATGTGTTTGGGTATTTTCATGACACCGCGTGTCTATACCTTGTATTTTATGCATGTTTTAGTTTCTCTATATAGACGTCAATGTGTTGTGATGATTCCCTTTCTCGTCGTGCCTCGCGTTTCCGCCTTGGCGGGGTGTGACAGATTGGTATCAAAGCCTTTGGTTATAGAGAAGTAGGTGGTTGAGCCTAGACTATAACCTAGGGGTCCTTCATATAGATGCATTTAGGACTCAAGTGTTTATTTTTATAACTGCTATGCTTCCCCTCTATTTTGCGTAGCTTTTATATTTCCTATTTTGTTAAGTTATCGCCTTAGTTTTGTTGCCTACCCATAGCTGATTTAGTGCGTATTACCTTGTCATTAGTTAGCTATGCCTTCCCATTTCCATAAGAAGTTTCGTTGGGGAACCGTCTTTCCCATTTCCATAAGAAGTTTCTACGTATATATAGGGCAAGGCATGAAATATTGCATGATGACTAGGCTGGTGACATGGCAAATTAATGATGACTGGAAATGCCACCTCAAAGGACATAATGGGAACAAATTTATGACTATGCAATCACAGTGTAAAAACGAGGGTATTTTAGACATTTTGTATATGCATTAAACCTCTGCTACAATCTTGCCTCATTCATTCTTCAGTCATACATTTGCTTTCCAGACACCATCTCACTCTTCACGATTTATACTAACCGCCTCAATCATGAATCAATTCAAATCAATCAATAATCAATAATCAATAACCCCTATTCTTATCTTCCTGATCTCATTAGCATTTCCATTTTCAAATCTCTCTCATTTTTCAAAATCACTTCCAAAATTATCATCAAGAATATTACTATGACCTGTTTTGATTGTGAAAATCATATCAAGAAAATCACAGATGCTTTAAAAAACACAACATTATCCCAAAATTTTCCATTGACGAATTCAAAATCATATCAACAGGGACACAACATATGCACGAATGAAGTTGGATTCAAAGCTTGAAACCCAAGTACAGGTAAAAATTTTAGATATTATAATTGCTTTTATCTTTTAATTGGTTAGGATGGGGGCTATGTTTGTTCAAGAACACTAACTATCTGATGAAATGCCTAAATAAATTGGAGATTGGAATTGACAATGCGGCTTATTATCTGGTATAGTATTAATACCCAATTTGTAATTTTTATACTTAGTGTTAGGTTGATGGAGAAGGAAAACTATGGTTCGTGTCTCAGTTACCATGAATATTGGACAATGTGTTTTAATTTTGAATGCGCAGCAAGTGTTTGTGAAAATGTCTCATTGAATTTACCATTTTATTGTGAAAGAGACACTAATGTTAATGGGTGCTTCAATGAAAATGATGTGTATGTGTGTCTATTCGGCATCAAATCTATCCATGTTCCAACTGTGTTCGACCTTCTCAGTCGATACACCTTACAAGACTATTTTAGACGCGTTTCCAGGTAATTGGTCATATTTATCGTTTAATAGTTTCTTCACCATCTATAGTCGTGTAGAAATAAATTTTAAATATACATTTAAGCTAATTATTATTATCTTGTCTAGCTATTGTAGCTCGTGATGAATAGCGTAGCTAGATTATACGCGTTGTTGCAATGAATTCAGAAATGTAAGTTCTTATTTATTTATTATCAATCTTTAAAAAAATGTTGTTCTTACGAGTGTTGATGCAATACTTACACGTATTGCAACAACAAGCTCACTACCTTTGGCGCTATCAAATGCTTGATATCAACAAGTGAGATGGAGTTTTAAAAGGATTTATCCAACGCACCCGTCGACGCAGTTTTTATGATCTTGGCATGCCACTGGTGAGTGCTACTACTTGGTCTACTTCTTCTCCTTAATCTGTTATTTGTCTACTTGCTAAAGATAGCCGGTCGTACCTATTAACAAGTTGAATTGAAATCACATTTTGGCTTATCTAACAGGCATAGCAGATGACAAGTTTAAGGAATCTTTGCTCAAGCGCTACTGCGGGGCCGCAACTGCTGGTAACAAATTAAATCCACTTCTATATACTGTTTAGATTGGATGTGTTTCTACCATTTATCATTTTTATTACCTTTGCCTTATTGCGGATGATGTCCCTTTTCTCAAGTGACACCATGAGTCAAGTGAAACCGTGATGCATCTCATGCTGTGGATTCCAGTGAACTCACTTTTAGATTAGCTTCCATATATGCTATTTTGGTAATCACTCTCATTGATAGTTGTTGGTCAACATGTTCATGTCTAATTCTAATAGTAAAATTCCAAACCTGCTAAGGCATAGAGGATTTATATATATTCTGCTTCAAGTATCTTATTTTATTGAAACTCACAGCTACGGGACATTCGCAACAAGCAACTGTGATGGGTTTGTCAATGTATCGGATGTAAACAACAAAAAGATATTGTATCAGGTATTTTAGTATGCATTGCTACATTTTCAACATGATTGTGTTGAACAAGGTTCACTCTCCAAGACCGTATTGGTATGATGAGTTCTATGTAGTTTTGTAATAATGCTTTCTGATGTTATCTTATAGGCAAGGAAAGTCCAACCTGATAAAACTCCTCAAGATCCAAAAGTTGTCCATAATTTTCAGGTGCAATATTTGACCTAATCATATTTTAGATTCTATCCTCTTAATTATTCGTAGCTCTCATGTCTGAATCTTGAACTTTAATATATGGCATCCATTCATATTTTTATACGCATATAGGTTACTGGAGAAGCTTATCAGGTTCTAAGTGATCCCGATAAGCGTGAAGCGTATGAAAAAAATGGAAAGGCAGGAGTTCAAGAGTAAGTGTGACACATCATCTTTTTGCAAATATATTTTTACAAATTCAATGTTCTTTTATTGTATAGAAATTTCATAAGGAGAGGGAAAACACGGTCATAACAAATCTCAAGAATCGGCTTCGACCATTTGTGAAAGGTCAAACCATTGAATTCGTAAATTATGGTATTTGGAGGTGGGTGACCCGTATGTTCATTACTTTGGGAATTGCAGGATTAAAACCTGAAGTGTGTATTTAGTTCATGATCGGATTCTAAACACAAAACTATTAACAATCTGATTTGAATCAATAAACTTCTCTACATGTTGCCAACCCGTGCAGCTAATTATAAGGTTTTTTTATAGTCGCGCCTTTTTTATATAGTTTGAAAATTATGTTCTTCGATCACCCATATGTGTGATTGTGTCTCCTTACTCCATTAGAAGCTATACATTTAGGCTTGGCACATACAAAACTGATGCTATTATACATATTACGGCTCATTCTTGATGCTATTATACATATTTGAATTCTTATAAGTTGTGGACACCCATTTTTTTAACCGAGATACTAAATCTATCTTTGTTACGCATTTGGTGCAGGTTGTCACCCTTAATTTTGGGGATTTCTATAATGGGTCGTATGGAAATATGCATAACGTATTCATTGTCCAGTTGCAGGTATGTCATTTCATTAGTAAATCTGTAACTTTGATGCCTCATCTTTGCGGTGGTGTTGAGTTAAATTTATTAATGCTATTGCTTATTTGTTTATGAGTTCTTCCAATTAATACGAAATATACCAACGCATAAGCGAAAACTGTTTATAAGTTTAGGAAACATGTCGGCACTTGCTCAGTCAGAAAGTTTCATCATGTTTATTCTTAACGTGTTGGATTCAACTAACACTCATATTTTTGGCCTTTCCAGGCCTTATTCATAATCGAACACTGTTTTTCACTGGGCTCCTTTATGGCAAGTTCTTTATCATGTTATTTTGGTTTAACAGGGTCCGTTTCTATTCCCTATAGCATTTAGTTTACCAGGTTTTGTAGCTACGTTATCGTTAACGACTATGCAGAGCGTTACACATTATTGCCTACATCTCCACAGGGTAAACCGGTACACGTCACTGTTCTTTTTAATATACGGCAATGGTTTCAGTGATGTAAAATCTTGAAAGATATTGAAATTGTACTCCGTAATATTTTTCTGATAACTTTTGGAATGATAATTTCTTGAAGCTTAACTCAATAATATTGACTGATTATATTGCGGAATGGTGCTATCTAAAAGGATGTTTGGTTGTTGTTGTCTAAAGGGGGTGTTGTGGTTTCAGTAGGGGTGTTTGGATGTTGCTGTTAAGGATGTGGTATATTTCGTGCGTTGGCTGCTGCATGCTCTATTTGAAAAGGATGTTTGGGTGCTGCTGCCTAAGGGTGTTTGGCCGCTGCCTAAGGGTGTTTGGCCGCTGCCTAAGGGGTGTTTGGCTGCTGCTGTTTAAAGGTGAACAAGTGTTTGGCTGCTACCATCTAAAAGGGTGTTTGGTTGCTATTGTTCTTGGTTAATTTACAGATGATTTTGGACTATAAATAATGGAAACATTTTGCTTATCTTTTGATTGTTCATGTTCCCGTGGGTGATTTGTGTCACTAAACATTATAGTGCACGATAAAGTATAAACTATATTAATGTGACAAAGACAAGCAACTGCACAAACTTCACAACAAACGTCGTTTATAAAAAAGTTTTATTTCGTATTTGAATTCTTTTAGGATAGACTTGTGTGTAACTAAACACTTCCTCATCGTTTCAATATATATTACACCATATGTTTTCTTTTTTTCAATTTTATGCATTTTTTTATAAAGCTAGCCCGCCCATTCGGGCGGGCTATTAAACTAGTTATGTATATGCTGATTTCATTACGTAAAGTTTCCTTTTTCTTTTCTTGATGCACCACCTTGAAAACCAAAAAGAAAAAGGAAAGAATGGTCAGGGTCTGGCCGAGGGGGTTTCGAGGTGCACGGGAACCTTATGAATTTTTCTTAAATACTGTAAAATTATGTCAAATATACCGATTTTCTAGAATGAACATAGTTCTTAATTTTTGGGTTACGGTTTTTAGTATTTTTTATAAGATGAACTAGATGACTTGATCTTGGGTCTGTACATGGTGTTCTTACTTCCGCACTCCTTGTGAGGTTACTTTATTGATTATAAAAGCGAAATATAGTTATAATAATAAATTCATTGAACAAAATGTGTAAATATAACAAATTTATTATATAAACTGCCTATAGTTGCAGTAAAACGACAAGTAGAATTAAAAACGATGCAACTCAAGCCAGGTTTCCTAATCTTTCGAGTATGACGTACAAGGGAACATATAAAAATAGTTATAGTTTTGCATCAAAATCATTAATGTCTTAATTAAATAAGAAAAAAAAAAGATCAAAAACCATCTCTAACACAATTTATTTGGTCTAATATCGATAGCAGTCATAGTACCAGCATATTAAGTTGATTTATGAATACAGGTCCTGAAGATCAAGAATGTCAGCAAGAACACCAGCCGCTGTAGTATTGTTGCCAGCTCCTGGACCTTGAATCACCAATGGTTGTCTGTCGCTGTAACATTGCTCAGTGTATATCTCCACCTACAGTAATCATACATAATAAAAAAAATTAAACGAGTGTTCATTTAATTACTCACAATAGAAAAGGAAATTTTAAGTTTTCAAGCATATTGATCATACCACATTGTCGCTTCCTTTCAATCTACCCAATGCCGAATCTTTCGGTCGTTCCATAAGTGAAACTGAGATGCTATTACAAGTTCAAAGAAACATTACTTCACAAATGAGAGGTGACGACAGGAACAGCTTGGATACCGGGCCCAAATGGGAAAAAATATCTATACAAGTTGAAACGGGCCTGGCCAGATACTTTTTCGAAAAAATTATGATTATCTCTGTTGTTTTATTGAAATTTAAACTACTGACAAATATTCTAACAAAATTATATATTTTTCAGTAATACCCTAATTTTTGGTTCGACCCGTTAAAAACAATATCCCCGAATCGACCCATTTACAAGTGAATGGGTCGTAGTTGCTAACACTATCCCCAATTATTAGAAACTGAACAAATGAATAGAAATATACTCTTTCGTATCAATGATGCAAACATAACGAAGCACGTTCTCATTTGAAGAAGCTTTCTTAATTCTCCCTCCAATATCGTCATCCAACATCGGTAGGCCATTCTTTAGAAAGTCTTCGAGTGACATCGCATTGGGCCCCATTTTATCAGGGAATAAGCTATAAATCTTTGCAATAAGTAAATAAGCAACTAGAGGTGGAAAATGAACAGGACGGGAGGCAACCGATCAAAATGGGTTGCCCTGAAACTCTATTGTCTCGTTTTAATTTTTGTACCTTTCACACCCGACTCATTAAAAGATGGTTTTGTGTCATGTGTAGGTCATTTTACCCGTAATCTCAATATTTGTATAAAATTTGATATCAAATATAAATATAGATTTTTATACATACATTTAACATTTGTACCAAGAAAAATCATGATTTCAGCTGGATTGTGAGGGTTTTCTGGTTACAAATTTGACCCAAACAAGACATAAAATAATTTTCTAATGACTCGATAAAGAAGTTAGTGAAAAAGTACACTAACTCACACGAGACAAATGAAAATACATTAGTCTCTTGTAATGAATGAAAACCTTTTAAATTACAAGGTGTGAAATATTATTACTAAAATTAAATTATTTTGATGATAATCCAAATATATTGGAAGAGTAAACTCCAAAATACATCGTGTGGTTTGCTTATAATCACACCATACACCCCTATCAGAAAAGTTAGGACATATACATCCCTCCGTCAATAAACGTTAGACATTACACATCCCGTGGACGAACGATGCAATTTATTTTCCCCTTATCTACTAACGAGGTTCTACAAGAGGGTTGTTTTCGTCTTTTTGCTTGTATAGGGATGTATTTTGCATAAGGTTTATTTATTATTTTATTAATAATTATTATAAACATGACTTTATTAGAAATTTAGGATATTTACAAGAAATTAGTCGAGAGCCGAGATACTATGTGAACCCCACTCCCCTAGTTATAACAAAACTAACCCTACTAAAGATGTGAACAACTAAATATATGAACAGCAGCTCGCGCCCAATGTGTTAAGCCATGGAGAACTTTCGGATCCGCTTGGGTAGAACTATCACATCCTTCTCTAATTCCCAAAAAGAAGAGAATCAGCCAGTTTGTGTCAAAGGCTAGGACCTGTAAGGTCCACACATACATCGAGCCCTCCGTCCCACAAGTATAGCAACATATCAGCTCGACGTCGGGGTTTGTCACGCACGTCACTAAGCCCGATATCAATTTATTTACTAGCTAAATCGCGCACAACGTTATGCCGATGTTTAATATCAAGAATACCAGCACACGATAAGCATGGTCCCCATAAATATCCTCAAAAAAGATCCTAAAACAAGCTGAGCACGGCTTCGGGACAGGTAGCATAACAAACAACAGTAAGTTCTACCATTCGTAGTTTGTCCAGAGATCGGGACCACCCTAAGCCAGTCAAAAGTGTGATCCTCCATTTGAGATTTTCGCAAAGGTATCTGTCGGGGAGATAAGGAAAAAGTGGATTCCACTCTTTGAGTAACTGATGCAGGCCCAAGTATTGAAGAACGGGCCATTTTGTTTCTGGAGGCCCAAGATCGTGTGAAGAAAGGCCCTTTATTCAAAAGGGCATAACTTGGGCTCAGATAATCCGTTTCAGGCCCACGACCAGCCGTTTTGAAGCTTGGAACGAGGAGAACGCCGTGGTAACCAAAAGTAGTTGGGTTACGGGAGTTTCGAGCCTTGAATCATTATATTTTAGGCGTTATTTACATTTTCTTGTTTTTTCAAGAATATTGGACTTTTGTTTTTTAGCATAACTTTCGGCCCGTTTGTCTTTTAAGGCCCGTTTCAGTTTTGCTTTCCTATTTAATAACTGTATTGTAACCCTAACTATTCAGTGTTGGTCCGAATCTTTGATTTGTTAGATCCAAAAGAATTAAACGCAAAATAGTTTTATAAATTGTAATAACTTGTCTATACAAATTCTGTCATCAATCTTAATGTTACAGGAATTCCTATCTATATATAGAAAACTAAACGGTGTGTTTGAACCGTTGTGATGTTTCGTGAATAACTGCTTTGGCAGTTATTTGACAGTTATTTAACTGTCAAAGTGGCGGTTTGGGTTGGGTTGCCGTTTTGCCCCGTTTGACCCATGTTTGGGATTACTGGCTGGGTCGTGACCCAATATCAATTTCACTATTTATACTTCCAAATGCCAGTCTAATGAGCTGAAATATTTTGTGAAGTTCGAAAAAGAAAGAGCTCAGCAGC
>BQNB010194200.1:0-11471 GCA_026074375.1 Tanacetum coccineum
ATACGGACCCCTAGACTTGGTCTTTTTCTTCCACATATTATCCTAAACTATTATTTAAAGGTTAACTAATAATCAGCTAAACGCCTAGGACATTCTTTTGCACATAATAACAAAATGATTCAAAGTTTATCATTAGGTCACCAAATAATAGTTTGCAAAATTAGATGAAAAATAGTTTCTATTATAGCTATTACTGGTTTAAAAGTAAATTTTACAATTTTGTACATGTTAGAAAAATCAATCAACCATTATAACACTACAAGACTTTTTACCAACATTTACTAATTTTTCATAGGTAATGATTGACGAAACTCCAACAATTTTCCAACGGATTATGAGTACAATTATAAGTAACGATATATAATAGTAGCAGATCTATCAGAATTCAGTAATGGTTTTCCTAGACATTTCTAGTGCACATGTTTTTGACCTTTTGGCTGACTAATCCACGGGAACCCACCGCCGAGTCAGGTAAAACCCTTCCTTTTTTTTGAGGTTTTGGTGTAGCGCACATGTTAGAAAAACTGATAAAAACTTACGTCAATAAAATCGACAAGTATACAGTTGGGAGTCTGTCCGTTCTGACCGAGTTGTAACTGAGTCACCAAAGAAAACCAAGTCTGGTACGTAGACATTGAAGTGGTGTATGAGTTTAGGGATGACATGTGGGCCCCATTGCCACATGGCATTGGCTCCGAAGCCGTGGAGGAGGAGCAAGTCGGGTCGGGTGAGTTTTTTGGTTTTGGGTATCCAGCAGTGGATAGTGGTGCCATCACCAAGGTCAGTCATGGTGGATTTCAGACCAGACTTTGAGAAAGATGTCTTGAGGCACCAGTTTCTTGAGGCTGTGAAGCTGAAGCATTTTGTCATGGACACAACACAGTTAGCAGTATGCTTTTTGAGGATTATTACACACAGTTGAAGGGTTTTCAGTGTGTGTGTTTTGAGTTATGTGATGAGATTATTACACACAGTTGAGGTGTTGTTAGTGTGTGTTTTGATATGAATCTTGATTGGTGTTTTTTTGGTAGGAGAATTTTGATTGGTGTCTTTTTTGGAAAATGAAAGAGAGAAAAAGGAGGTCATAAATAATGTGTTTTGATTGGTGTCTTTTTTGAGAATTTTGATTGGTGTCTTTTTTGGAAAATGAGATGTGAAAAATGAAAGAGAGAAAAATGAGTTATGTGAAAAATGAAAGAGTTATATGAAAAATGAAAGAGAGAAAAAGGAGGTCATAAATAATGTGTTTTTTTGGTAGGAGAATTTTGATTGGTGTCTTTTTTGGAACATATTTTGTATGTCTCAAGTTTTTTTTTTTTCAATCACCTTAAGATTGGAACGAGTGTTTTTAACGCCCAGTTGACCCGGCCGATTGAACCGTGAACCGGTTAACCAGAAGCTGATTTGACCCAAAAACCCGGTTGAACCATAACCTGATAGCTCGATCGAGTCAATTAAAACATTTATTTAACGGATTTTAAAATTAACATATTTAAGGGCGTAAACATTATATAAAATCAATGGTGAATTTCATATTTTCTCCAATTTTCATGAGTAAATTCATATATACTTAAACCACACCTATTGAATGCATTAGAAGTGTAATGATGGTAGCACATGATCGCTTCATCACTGTCACATCAACGACAACTCAGTTTTTTTACAACATTCTTTGTTACCAACTTAATGCGATAAAGAAACAACGGTCACCACGAAAAACATACCTCACTTAAACACAAATATACCCCACAAAAATCATTTAATATAAAACACTCACACACACAACATTTCACACGCTCGGTCTTATTTTCGACCGAGGCCTCCTGAACTGGCCTACGAGACGCGCCAGGTGGGGAAGTAGGTTGTCTTTCAGTGTTATAGGGTTGCGTTATTGGCCAATAGCATGTCATATAACGCTGTGTTCTGACCGAGTGCTCTTTGGTGGTGGTCCTGTTATTCAATTAGAATGAGGGGCAATAAATGGATGTTTAAGAGGTAAGCTGGAATATCATGGGCATGAAGTTATGAAATTGTCAAATGCCAACCCATATTGTGATCAACAAATGTGAAAGATTCAACACCATGTCTACTTAACATGAAGTGATAACCAATATAACCAAAGGGAACCGACCAGTATACAATGATGGAACCGGCATCTTGACACTTGTCATGTAGCCCGGTTCTATGCGGTTCTAGGAACCGGCCAGTGTAAGAGGATGGAACCGACACCTTGACACACAATCCGAATTTTAGATTGTCAAATCTTGAAATATCATGTGTAATCTTGGTAGATTTGCCTAAGATATGGTAAGATGATTATGTCATCAATGATGTAAAAATTACAAATATTAAAAGTCTAAGATATGGAATATATGTGTTCTCGATTTTTACATGGAACGATTTTATGAGTTGTTATCAACAAAACACGAGAAGATAGTAAGATATACATAAACGTTTTTACCGGTTAATTTGTATTAACAATCTCCCCCTTTTTTGTTGATGAAAAAACATAAAATTGTTGGAAGTAAAAATTAGAGCGGGAAGATAAATTGAAGTCTTTTTACTTTTTACTTCATTTCTCTCCTTTTTTGTCGAAACAAAAAGTTATAGATATGCAATGATATAAGTATATGTTGATCCGAAGTAAATCGAATGCAATAATGAGAGTTGATTCGGAGAGAATCAAAATGCAATGCTCCTCCTTGACAGAGGCAACCTCTTTAAGATAGGGAATCATCAAAATTAATGTAATGCAAAAAAATGTTAGCAAATTTGGTGTAAGCTCCCCCTTGCTATGAGAGTATCTACAAGACAAAAAGTTAGAAGGAAGAAGTAAAACACGCTACTGTAGAACCGGCTCGGACGGTTCCTTCTGAGTAATGGAACCATCTTTGTTAGACGAAGGAACCGGCTCCTGCACATAAAGTCAGAATTTGACTTTTTTTTTAAAATTGTTAGTATAATTGTAATAAAGATACTTTCCAGAAAATAAGGAAGTCCACAACAAGACGATTTATAAAACATTCATTCCTTGCAATAAAAATTATCGACCATTTTTTAGACATTAGGTCTAATACAAAAATAGAAAAAACTAAGAACAGGGATTGGTTCTTTAAATACAAAGATACTTTTATTACTTTCCTACATTAAGCTAATCTAAGGATGATTTTTGTAGGAGAGAACATCGAGGCGCTCGAGAATGTAGTTGAGGATGAACCTCATTTCTTTACGGAGGTCATTGATAATCACTTGCGTGCATTGACAATGATCACAAAACATTTCATGAGTGAGAAGTGGAAATGGATTGTTGGGTCCCAATGACGGAAGTTGTGGTGGCAAAGGTAGAAGAAGGGGTTCCATGGCGGAAAGAGGCGGTGGTTGGTGAGCTAAATGCTCGATAGTATCAAAAGAGGGTTGCAGTGGTGGCGGATTGGTGGTCCGTGGAGGTAGATCCTTTAAAGAGTCAAAGAATGGTTGATGTAGGAGGAGTAGAAAATATTAGTTTAACGGGATCCAAAATAATAGCCAATGGAGAGGATTGTTTGGATGGTAGTGATGGTGCCGGTAGAGGAGAGGTCAATGGTGGAGGGGTTGATTTGGGAGTGTTCAATAGTTGACTCGATGATATTCTCGGTGACCTAATAGGAGAGAGAGGTGGAGACACAATAGGGCTTGATGGTGGAGCCGTTTGGTAATCCATAGGTGGAGACAAGTTTTGGTAAGGTGGTGAAGCGGGTCGTGGGTTGACAAAGCAACAAGCTCGTACACTTATTCGGGCGGTTCTTTTGAAGGTGTTGGCATTGTTCGTCTTTGTCATGGTTAAGGTTAGTAGAATTCTTTGAAAATGATGGGTGAATGAGTGTTTGGGACAAGTGATCTATTTATAGAATAATTTCTTATGGTATTAAATGTTTATCTTCCAAATTGGGTAAAATCCTAATGATTAGATTTTGCTTAAAGGTCAACTTCTAAGGCCTATTAGTCGGGAATAAGTTGAAATGGGAGGGAAATGTAGGTTTTTGAAGTTTAAAATTCATTATGCATTGTACACTGACTAGCTGGTTCCGCCGGTTCCACGTGCATAATGGAACCGACCTTCTATATTGAAGGGAACCGGCGATCTGCAAAATACAAGCAGCAAAAATGTCTTAAGAGAAGCAAAGAGTTCTAGCGTGTGCCTATATGAAAACAATGTGGAGGTGCGGTTATCTCGACTCAAAAGAAAATATAATTATGAGATAACCCATAGTCTCCTTTACTTGATGTAGCTACGATTGAACGTTCCCGGAAAGACATATTGATTATGTATCTCCTTAAGCGTTCAAGAGACTGATGAGGTGTCATTTTATACACTTTTTCGGGGTCATTTAACCCCCAAAATCTTGCTAATATGCCCAAATTATGTATTTAATCGTTCTTTTTTATGTTTTCAGCACTTGGATGACTTTTGGAGGAAATACACGTGACTTTGGCTCATTTGGAGAAGAAACGGACAAGACTACGGCTCTACACTAATCTCTTGAAGAATACGCGTACAGTGCGTGGAGAGGGCATCGCAATTGCTTGCGATGGCGTCACATCATACAAGAGACGGCGTCAGGAATTTCAAGACGGCGTCAGAATGTAACCACCCCAAAAAGAAACCCTAGAAGATTCGGCAAAGCGACGGCGTCAGAAAACCTATGATGCCATCGCGGCCTATTTTCCTACATATACAAACTCGTTTTAGGGTGTTAAAACCCTCTTGTAACAGCCTTAATTACATGTTTTAATCAAGTGAGATCTCCTATCTTTTATCATTCAATATGTCTATGTGTTGTTTGATTGATTCTTGTTCTTCACTTCTTTTTAGCATGCTAGGCTAGATCCATTAGTGTTTACTTATGATTGCATGAAACTTAGTTTGTAGATCCTTCTAATGTTGCTTCTTGTGATGGATGTGCGCGTTAGGCTTTAGAAAACTAGCCATAAGATATTAAATTGGCATAGACGTCTAGGGAAACGCGAGTGTGTAGAAAGGATACCATCGGTAACAGTCTTCATACTACCTTACTTGTGCGTTGCCTTAACAGAATATTACGTAGACGGCGTTTTCATGTAATTCGTTCATAACTAAGGAAATACTTACACAAATCATCATGAGTGTGACAAAGCAACAAGATTAGGAGAAGCAAACTAGGTAGTAGTGCATGATTAAGTAAATACGTTCGTTTATCATATTGTTATCACCAAAGTAGTTTAGATTTACATTTAGTTTAATTAGTTAAAACTAAAACCAACCTCTCAAAACCAAAATTTTACTTGCTTTCATAAAATATAAAAACACAAAAAATAATCTTCTTTCAACCCCTAAACCTTTGTTATATTTTGTTCGAGCCTTCCCAACCTATTCCCCTATAGAACGATAACAACTCCCGAGTCTTGACTATACTACACTACAACAGTTCTGTCTAGGGGATTATAAAACTCTTTGCGAGTTCGCAAAACCCGCATCAAGTTTTTGGCGCCGCTGCTGGGGAATAGTTAGGTTTTGAATTTAATTTATCTTAGGTCTACTCGCTTGATTCCTATCAAGTGAGATTTTAATTTCCGCCAATTAGCTTTCTTTAGTATATCTTTTCTTTGTGTTATTTGTTTCGTAAATCTTTTCATTGACCTCCATGGGAGATGAAAATCCTATCCGTACCCTAGGAGATTACTCTAGACCTAGCCACGAAGGCTATCGAAACACCATTGAGCTCCCCGATGGGAACAATGTGGTGCCTCTGCGATCCGACACCATCCGGTTGGGGCAAAACGGATGCTCATTCAACGGACTTCGGTCTGAGGATCCAAACCAACATCTTAAGGATTTCTTAAAACTAGTCGACTCACTTGACCTTGATGTTGCAAATAGGGAAAGGACACGCCTGCGTTTATTTCAATTTTCCCTTCGCGATCAAGCTAGCAATTGGCTTGAACGTCTTCCTAGAGGATCTATCTCCACCTGGGAGGATCTTACTACTTGTTTCCTTGCTTAATTTTTTCCACCAGGAAGGACTGCAAAACTCCGAAATGACATCCTGATGTTCCAACAACATCAAGGTGAATCTCTTTCTGAAGCACAGACCCGTTTCAAGGACTTAATCTAAAAAGTCCCTCATCATGGCATCAATCTTTGGCTCCAAGTCCAAATTTTTTATGACTATGTCAATCCCGTTACAAGGTGAACCATCAATTAAGCGACTGGTGGTAAGCTTCGTGACAAAAATGCCGAAGAATCCTGGGCATTATTAGAGGACCTCGCCCTCTATGACAACAAAAGTTGGAATGACCCAAGGGATTTCGTTAAACCGGTCAGGTCAAGGCAATCTCTTTGCCTCAAGACGTCCCGAGTACATCTGACCGTCGTCTCAACAAGCTCGAAAATCAAGTCCAACGCTTGATGGAAGCTCATCTTGCTCCTAAATCACATGTTCAACTGAACAAAATCGCTTCCTCATATGAGATCTGCGGTGGTCCTCACGACACTCAATATTATATGGAAAATCTCGAGCAAGCTTTTGTCAATTACGCATCCTCGCGTACTAACGAAGCGGGAGGCAAGTGGTACACTTTCAAACCCGAGCAAAACAACATTGGTGACACCTATAATCCATCATGGAAAAGTCACCCAAACCTTAGGTGGAGGCAACCTCAATATTCTCAAAAAAAAAATTCAAATCCACCTAATCGTTTTCAGCCCAACGGTTTGTTCCCAAACCGTTCCTTCAACAACGATCCTCAAAATTTTAATAATCAATCAAATCTTAAAGGATTGGTGTCTAGCTTTATGGCATCTCAAGACGCTAGACTGTCTAAGTTTGAAGCCGATTTCAAACAACAACAAGGCGAGATGACTAATAAAATTAACACAGTCTTGAAGGCCATCAATGATCGAATAACGGGAGCACTCCCAAGTGACACGGTTAATAACCTAAAGCTGAATGTTAACTCTACCTCTCTAGTTTCGTCGGCTCGTTATTACCCAACGAAGGACCCCCAATGCTCATCCCATATCCACTGTTCGATCAACGCTATTACAATGTGTACCAAGCAACAAAGTAATCCTCATGGTGACCAACCTCAAGATCATGACACAATTGCGGAGGAGAGCAAGACGTCAGAAGAAGAAGGAAGGGAAGACAAGGGCGACCCAGAAAACATCAACATCAACCCACCCTGACTACCTGATCCATCAATCTCATTCATCACCGAAAAATTTTGTAAGCTTAATTCGTTCCTTGAGTCATTGAATCCCTAATCACCCAACGCGAAATTTGTTTACACAAAAGAAGATGATAGAGACGTAATGTCTATTGAAATAATTAAGAAGTATAATGATTCTTCTAAAGAGGAACTGGGAGAGGATGAAAATGTAGCAACGGGAGGATCAGAAATAAAGTACTTTGACGTATTTCCAACTAAGAGCGAACTAACATATCATAAGTACTTAATGAGCGGCCCAATCCCGTCCCTGTTTTTGAGAAACCCCGTCATTGTTGAAGGATGTCCGTCAAACCTTAAAATACCATGCAACATAGGACATGTGCATGTGGAAAATGCCTACATAGATCTTAATTCCCCTCTAAATGTCATGACCCGTATGCAATATAATTGGATCATGACAAAGAAACTTGAACCTAGGGAAGATCCTGAGGGCATTAGAGGAATAAGCACAGAAAGGATTAAGGGAATGCATATCTTCGTAGGAAACTTCACTTACGTTTTAGATTTCATGATTGTTGAGGATATTAGTTCAATCATAGACCATAGGCTGTCACAAGTAGTACTAGGGTGGCCTTTTGTAGAAGTATCCAATATGATTCATGACTTATCTTTAGGAGTATTAAAGTTTACAGATGGAACCAATGAGGTTGCCTATAAGATGCCCCATAAGATAGAGCAATATAATTCACTATCGGATTTGGAAAAAGAACACACGAAGTCAGTCTATCTTAGGAACGATGAGGACCAGAGAAGAGGAGTGGAGTATGTGATAGACAATATATGAGGGTTCTATAAGGAATGCTTAGAGCTTGGACCCGAATATTTTCCTGGACTTGAAGACGAAGTAGGAGTCACGTAAGGACGTGTGACTTCGAGTCTAGCTAAAAGACTCGTTAAATAAACAAAAGCGCTTATTGGGAGGCAACCCAATTTTTATTTTCCCGCATTTTAGGAGTGTCTTGTGTGTTTTAATTCTATATCATTTGTTTTTATATGTTTGAATTATGTGATCATGCTTTGTTTTGTTCTTAACTTCGTCTTAATTACAATCAAAGGTATTTTGCATCAAATAAGTGTAAGGGAGAAAAATATCCGGTTTATAAGAACCATTTCAAACGTATTAAATACATTTTTTAGATTAATTCGCGTCATGTGTAATGTTTGTTTGAGTCATGTGTTTGTGCTAATAATTTTCGCGGTCTATTGATGCGTGCGATACGTATAAGTTTTAAATTTATAACACGGATACCGAATTTCTTAGCAACACATATGATGACGTATAGTCCAACCTCGGGTCATGAACCTGACCCACGAATAGTACTTATACCCAGCCCAGCAAAATGATTGTTCTTACCTCCCTCCAAATACTTCACGGCCCAGTGACAACTTGCCTTGTAATCTGCAGAATCTGCGCGCTCTTGCTCTACCTTGACAAGCAGTGCCATTTTTTCCTCGGCAAGCTTCTGTGCATAAGACCTCGAAGGCTCCGCCTCAGCCTGCGCTTCTGCCAACTGTGTCTTCAGCAGCAAAATCTCTTCATCCTTCTGTACACTCCGGCTGCGTTCACTCGCAAACCTTGCTCTCAGCTGCGCCACCAGCGCGGCTTGCTGCGTAGTGACCATGTCAAACTCCTCTATAAGCTTATAAGATGCCCCATAAGATAGGGTTTGGTGAGTATATAAAGAGCACCTCGGCTCTCATCTAAGGTACGCCCTCATAACCCTAATCTTCTACTAAAACCTAAACCTAAACCAATTACTCACTCTCACGCCGGAGGATAATCGTGGGAGACAATCCCACGGTAAGCCTAACGGTGCTTTGTTTTCTTAGTGCGCAGGTCTCATACATCAAGACTTAATTGATACAGGAACCGGAGCCTAACAGATCCGTATTACACCTAATACGGACCTAATTAGGGATCGTCCAACTTTTGTATCAACAACATACGAGCAAGTGTACTCGTCCGTTGATAGCAAGAGATTGTATGGTAAGTTGGGATCGTTCGCGAGGATTAGTGTGTTTAGGGGATTTAAAATTCGGTGCTAACAATTCTAACAAGCAAGCAATGATTATAATGAGAATTCAAATGATTAAAGACATACACTTGATTAGACTAGTTTAGGAAATCCGATTTGGTATGATTGTGATAAATACCTTAACAAGTTGATTAGGATAATTGGATATGGTGATCCAATCTATTGTTTTCAAAAACCTTTAATCCTCGTCAAGATTGCAAGTAACCAAAAACAAACTTTAAGTTCAATCAAACAATTCAAGACTAGTTCAAGTTTAACTCGTTTGATTCGTGGTTCGTTTCACAAACTTGTTAACACCCACAATTATGTTTCTTGTTAGATCAAATCTCTTAAGAAATGGTCAATACAAAAGGTAGCCTTCCATAGACAAAAAGGCGACAATTGATTGATAACAATAACCCTTTCGACCTATGAAATTCTTAACAATTAATCCGATTTGATAAAACAATGTCACATGAATCATAAGCATAGATGTATCTTAGAAATAGCTTGAAATTGAATCAAAACATGTTATCACAATCATAGTCAAATCATCATACCACAAACATCATCTAATCAAGTGCATAAAAGCACTAGCCACTCATGACAAATAACGACATAATTCCAGAAACTAAAGGATTCATAAACATGATTAATAGGTCTTACAAGAAGTGTAAAAGATTACAAGATACGAGGCCTTTGATGCCTTGAAGAATTATGATGAATTCTTGATGATCATGACCTTCAAAGATGGCTTCTTGTTCTTCCTAGTTCCTATGACTTTTCTGGGTTTTAGGGGCAGAATTATGGCTTTGGTGGAGAGTGGTGATGATTACTAAAGATTAGTAAAGAGAATGGATGAAGGGATTTTATTTTTGTGTGTGTAAACAATAACCCAAGATCTCTATTTATACTAGTAGGAAGACCATGGGTATTAAAGGCTTTTCTTGGGGCCAAAGAACTGATAAATGCCAGGAGAAGGCTCATCCTTGGGACTTGGAAGCTCGAATGGTTGGCTCTTTTGCTCTTGAAATGATTCTAATCTCTAACCTTGATTCGGGATTCTTCGTACTTGTATAAAACTTGATTTCTTCGTTCTTTTCTTCGCTTTTCCTATACTTGGCTACAAATAAACTTGCAAACATACTTTGATACAACAAAGTAACAAAATCATAGATAAATAGCCAAATAACTTATACAAAAGTACGGATAACTCTACTAAAAACATACTCGATTTGAGCGTTATCAAATCCCTCCATACTTAACATTTGCTTGTCCTCAAGCAAATCTAAAATTAAAGAAAACAAATTCACATTGTACATGAAACTGATTAGGAAAAATATGATGCAAGTCTTTCAAGTATAAATACAAGAAGAGACTCATCGCTTATGCTTTATTGGTGAAAAGTTGAGATGTTTGACAATCTCATAAGCTTGTACGAGAAACAAAACAAAAACCGATGGGGCGTAAGCACCAAGTGAATACATCTAAAGAAGCAGTTTGTCGGGTTTCATTTGTTTAGGCTTCGGGAGTCAGTGGATAAAGCGTAAGAGTGTTTTTGGGGTTAGGTATGTAACATAAGTCACAAGTCTATGAACCAAGCGTCACTAGCTACCACATTCCACTATCCATATGAATTTGAGCGATGATACATTTTTATTGGTTATTAATGCACACCTTTTACACACCTTTAAGTTTTATTGGTTTTGATGGAGTCCTTTTTTAATTATCGCTCAGGGCCACCAAATTCATTAGCCGGCCCTGTTCCTTGCCTTAACACTCTACATTTATACAGAACCACGACATGGTATATTGATTATGAAACTTAATTACACAAGGGAATAATATACGTGAATGACAAAACAATTTGCATACCCGACACATGCTTTTCGGAATACCACTAAGCATATAAAAATGTAGATAATAATTATGAATTTATACAAAGAACTTACAAATTATATCTGATAGTTTTATAGAACCCTTTAAGGATGACAAAGAAGGTACATAATGACAAGTGAAACAACAATTAAATACCTAAACCAATAACAGCTGCATGGAAGAAATTAGCGGGAAGGTTCATATTGACTGATACGAAAGTATACGCCTTCTTTGAAATTATTGATAGAGGCATTGGCGATGGCATATTGTGTTTGCTGTAATCCACTAGATTAGGTTGTAGAAACCCATTCCTATAGAAAAAAACAGAGA
>BQNB010194201.1:0-11471 GCA_026074375.1 Tanacetum coccineum
TGTGTAGTAGCTAGATATTGGCGATCTTTGTAAGTATAGTTAGATCATGGTGATCTTACCAAGTAGTGTTAGATAGTTGTGATATAAATAGTGTGGTGAAGTGAAGTCTTGAAGTTATGAAAAAGTTGTGAAGTTGTGAAGAAGTTGTGAAGAAGTTATGAAGTTGTGAAGTTGTGAACAAGTAGTAAAGTCGTGTTGTGATAGATTGGTTCTAGCTAAGATTAGAACTCGACATTTAGCTTTGTGTCATAAATCGGTGTAAGAAACGTTGTGTACGGTTTTCTCCGCCATAAGGGAGCTTGTTGACATAGTGAAGAAAACTCTCGAGTTAGGTGCTTGGGGAGTGGAGTTGGGCGAAGAGGTGCTTCGTTACCGAACCACTATAAATCCTCGCGTTATGATTTGATTGTTCTCATTCTTATCTCTTGTCTTACATTATTTCCTCATACTATCATATCAATTGTCTAGATAAGCATATTGTTCATATTGTGCAAGTATTGAATTCACATAAACTCGAATCTAGAATTTTTACAAACACTTTAAAACTTTAAGTTAAAAAGCGGTAAACTATTCAACCCCCCTTCTAGTTTTCCACACATACTTAATAAATGGCTTTAGATTTACGTAGAGAACCTTCTTAAAACATTGAGGACAATGTTCAGTTCTAGTATGGGGGGATCTATCGATTTGATTGTGCCTGCAGTCGTTGTTTTCACGTAATCCCGTTCTAACCACCAAAATACCATAAAAAATCAAAAATTTAAAAATTTTCAAAAATAAAATAAGTGTTTTGTCACAATGTTTGACTTTTCTGCTGGGTAGAATAAGAATAAATTTTGACTCGATCGAGCGTGTTGAGCTCATAGCTTTGTCCCTTAACCTTTATAAACTTGTCTAAGCTAGTTTATTTTGCTAAGCATTCGCGGATCTTTTTATTAAAGATTTTAAATTCGTGAAGAACGAGAAATGATAGAGTTAATTATGAGTTAGATGCTAAACAAGGATTAGTTGGAAATCTTAAGAGCTCATAAGTGTAATATGTGGTTTCTCCTCCCCGAAGCTTCTAACCGGACTAATAATACGTGCTCTTTTTGGAAATTAGACAAGTTAGTGGTTTTATCACTTAAAAGTGCTTTTTAAATCAACATTTTTAGACTTTTTAGTCTTAGTTTAAATTTATACTTAAATTTTCTCTATATATCGTGGTAATATAAAGTGTTAAAAAAATAAAAAATGAGGTAATAATAATAATAATAAAAACTTTGGGCTAATAAAAGTTTACTGCATCTTGCCGGCTCACAACCGATGTTGCAGTCTTCTAAATAAGGCACATAGTAATTATCCGAGACTGATAAAAGTTTGCTGCATCTTGCCGGCTCACAACCGATGTTGCAGCCTTCTAAAAGGTCGAGGATTTCTTTAGTTTAAAGGATGTATAATTATATTAATGTTAAGTATAATATATGTGATTTAATAAATATAGGGGAAATCTCTTTTTCTTAAATTTAAATATGCTTTTGAACTAAGACTATTTCGTTTTAAGTTGTGGTTTTTCTAAATAAACTGTTTATTTAACGGGAAGCCTAAGAGTTTTTGAAACCAAAGGTCCGTGAGTTCCGATACTATTCTCTGTGGTGTGTCAAAAGCTTGGTCACCTAAGCCGGTCTCGGTTGGGATGTGCCGAGAAGAAAGTCGCTACATGGAATGATCTCGCCTTCGGAATCATAATTCTTGGGTGGAATGTGAAGCATAGAAATATTACAATTTTCTTAAAAAGGTTGATCCATGGTTGAAATTCGAAATAAGCACATTCACCCATAATATATAATAATTGCCGGGAGTGAAAAGTTTCACAAGTTACAAGTATGAGTAAAGTTAGCATCTTAACTTATATTTAACGGTGATTTCGTTTTAAGCTTGGTTTGGGACAAGTGAAAAATCAGGGACAATGAATTTATCTTTTTGGGCATTTTAAGATTGAAGTGCTTCTTATTTCGTGACCCTAAAAGTTATGAAAATAACGAAAGTCCAAACATTCTAGTTAGTTGCTAAAAAGAAAAGTATAAAAAATGAGAAAAAAGAAAAATATAAAAGATATGTGTGGTACTTAGTGTAAATATCTTAAAAATGGTCAAGACAGGGCTTTTTTAAAACTAACGATTCTTTAATTCCCTTTGATGAACACTTAGCTACTTTTCGAGGTAATTAGTCGAGGGGGATTGAGACTCTTAGTTTTCTAAAGTGTTTACTTATGGCATTGCGTGAGGACACGACAATAGTTTAGTATGGGGGATTTTGGTATGTGCTTAATTACACATACCTTTTACCTATAAAAACGAGCCTAAATGACAAATAAACGGAGAAAAAATTTACCAAATATATGTGTGTTTTGCTATTTTGCAAGGTAACGGATATTCAACTAAAGGACAAAATCGAAGCCAAAACCCGAGCTTGGGGAATGGAAAGGGAGCGTGAAAAGTCAAAGTCAAAAGTCATAATCAAACCCAAAGACGTGTGCATCGTAAAATGGGCAAACCCGTACCTAAGTTAATGGGGGCCAAGTCAGCCATTAAGCCTTTTATATAATTAAAAGCCCATGATAAAAGCCTAAATCTAATTAATCCTAACCCGACCCAAATTATATGCCCATTAACTTAAACCATAACGCCCATTAACCCCTAATCCCCATACACCTTAAGCCATTACACCGTTAGTCATTGGGGACTAACATAGTTAGTCCCTGACTTATTTCACCGTTCGTCCCCATGTCCCTAACACCCGTTAACTCTAAACAAACAGTACCCCATACCCATTTACCCGCTAAAAACATTGTTCCAATCTATCACCTCACCTCGACCCCTGCTCCAACAAAACAAACCCTTATCACTATCCTTCAACCCAATTCACAAACCAACAAATCCACTTTTGCAATCTCCTAACTTCTCATTGTATGATGAAATGGAAGACAATTAAGGGCTGTAATCATCCTACTTGGTGAACAAAGCATAATGAAGGGCTTAGAGATGATTTCGACTCTCTCACATAAGAAAGCACATTGTTCTTATTCCTCACAACAACTAGCACTAAAAGAAGACCCAAGACCCTTCTCTTATCTTCTATAAAATAAGGACTCTTGTAAGACATTGAGGCTATCTAGTTTTTTTTACACAGTTCATCTTAGTTTAAATTTAGCTTATTGTAGTTTTTATTCAAGTCTTGTAACTCTTTTAAAGTTTAATGAAAAGTTAAGGTATTTTATGTTATAAAATTCTGAGTTTTTAAGTTAATGTTCATTGTGTTTCTAAGTACTTTATAAGCTAGCAAAAGCTCTTATTTACTCTTTATATAAGCTGTTTGACTTAGACCATATAAACTTTTCCATAGTTTATAGGCTTTAAGCCTTTTAACCAAAAATCCCTTAAAAAAGCTAAATGGATGATAAGCCAGTAAGGGATGGGCTTATGGGTTTACTAGCTTGTTGATAAGCTCTTGTGAGCTTGCTGATACCCTTGTTTAAGCAAAGGGTCTTGTAAGTTCTCTTTTTGCATTTTAGCTTAAAAATCTATTTGCTTATTTAAACTACTTATTTTCTGCTTATCTTTGCTTATTTATGCTTATTATGTCTTAGTATTGCTTAACATGCTTAGCTTGTAGTTTAAAACTCATTTGTTTAAGTATTTCTCATAATCTGTGTTTTAAAGCTTTTAAACTGCTTAATCTAGTTTGCTTATTTTAAGTGCCTATTTCTGTGCTCTAATTGCTTTATTATGCTTATTTAACCTTATTCTTCATCTGTTTTTAGTTTTTATAAGTTTTCTAAGTCTGATTTAGTGTAAAAAAAAAGTTTTACAAATTTAAAGGGGTGTTTGGAACAAGCAGTACTAACTTGAGTTAGTATTGTTTGATTACTCTTGGCTTTTAAGCCAATTTTGTTTAGCTTAAACTAAGTCTTAATAACATCTTTCAAAAGATTTTAAGGATTAAAACTCTTTTACAAAGTTTTTAGAAGTCATGGTTTGAATCTGAGCTTATTGGTCTTTTATATCAGCTTATATGCTTGGATTTGCTTAAGTTGCTTTTTAGTGCCTTTGAATGCTTTGTTTTGATGTTAAAATGCAGTAGAATATGGTTGTTATAAGTGTGCATTTGTCACTTGAATTTTAGTCAAAACCTGTCAAGGTTCACAAGTCTTATTGTCAAAGTTTAAAATCCATTGTTCTATAACAACTTTAGATTAGTTAAAGTTAGTCTTAGGTTTTGAAATTTATTGTATAAGCTCATTGGTGTATAAGCTCAATCTGTTTGAGCTTTTTACTGTCTTGGTTTAGCTTTTAATAGCTTATTTTTAGGGCTGCATAAGCCATTTTAGTCTTTTATAAAAACTTGAAAAAAAACAAAACTATGAAATCTGTCCAAAATGCCTTTTTCAAAAGCTTTTTTTCTAGCTTGTTAGTTATTCAAAATGTTTAAATTTTGCTTTTTCTTATAGTTTGTAGTGTAGCTTATATTTTAACTTTTTAAGGTGTAGATGTTAGCCAAAAAGCTTATTTGCTTAAAAGTGCCTCTTAGACTGTTTTTAAATATCTTTTAGCCAAAAAGCTTATTTGCTTTTTAAAGCTTTTTCAGCTTATTTGTTTGCTTAATTCTTGTTCTTAGTGCTTATTAGGTTTAGATTTAAGTTTGTTTTGCTTATTTGCTACTTCCTTTAGCTTATTAAGCCCAAAAAAGCCAAAACAGTTTAGTCTTAAAGCTTTAAAGCCTTTTTAGGAAATCTGTCACTTTAATAAGCTCGTTTCTAGCTTATTAGTGGTTTTTAGAAAAGGTGTTTTCACAAAAGTTGCTCATTTTAGTCTTAAAAAGCTTTTTCAAAAAAAATTTGCAAAATAAAAATGTTGGAAATTGAGGGAAGTCTCAAGGTTTAAACCCGAGACCTCAACCTCAACTCTACCAACATTTTAACACACACTCCACTAACAACTACCCTTGGGACTTTTTCGATTATAGTTTGTAATATTTAATATTTAACCCTTATTTTCAGTTTTAGGCTTATTTTCTTTTCAGTTTATTTAGAAGCTTATTAGCATAGCTTATTTCATGTTCTTATTTTTCTTAGATTAGTTATAGCTTAAAGTATTTTCAATAATTCTCTTGGATTTTTATAAAGTCGTTTACTATTTTTAATATTTTATTTAGTCTAAAAGTGTTTTTAATTCATAATAAATAAAATAAAAGTCAAAAAAATATAACTTTTTTTTCTAAAATTATTTTTAATCATTTAAGACATTTAAAAAATTAAATTTGCATTTGTAGGGTTAAAATTTGATAATTTAGGTTTTTAAAGCTCGGGTTTTGATTCCCGTTATCGTTTTCGTGTTTTAACCTTAATTGCTTTCGTTTTTAGCTTGCCTTTATTTGTTTTTGCATGTTAGTAGTAGAAATAGAATCCAAAATCAAAATCATTGATTATTCAATCACGCGATCACGAACTTAACCTCGATTTTCAATTCACGCCTCGTCGGGATACGACTCAGGAAGGTTTTGGATTTTACTTTGGATAAAAGTAATCTTCTTAAAAACCTTACGGAATACTTCTCTTATACTATAATTTGGTATTTGGTATTTTAGTTATATATTTATATTATATATATATATATGCTATTTTATTCAAACCACGTCAATTTATAGGTACGAGGTTGTGGAGTTTACAACAACAGAGCTGCTTTGTTGCTGGAATTTACAGACATGGGTGATGCAGATGCTGAATATCAATTGGGCCATAATTCAATATCGATCTTATGAATTCCTTGCAAAATAAATGAGTGGATACACCCACCACCAGCTACACCTGCTGGATATCAGAAGCGAACGATTGTTGGTGTCTAATGTAATAGGATAGAAATGTAGAAGGAGTGTTATTTTGCAGAAGGAGTTAGGGACGAACAATCGATACTACTTCTGCCAATAAGAAAGTAAATAAGGTATGTGTATATAAGTGCTTGGTCATCTGTGCAAATTTTGGTATTTTAATAAGATATTGTAGCGCCAATTTTCAGTTTTTGGACTTTTTTACGTTCTTTTACTGAACAACTAATCAGATACCCCCTAACATTGCTCTCATTAAAAAACAATGTGTTAAACTGAACGTGCGGGGTGTTGGGAGCTTTTGTGTGTTTTGAGGGCCATTTGTTAAAATAGAGGGTGGTAAATTGGTAAACGGGAATGGGCTGGGATGATTTTTGTAATCTGACCGAAATGAAATGGACCATTGAATATCCAACCGTATCTTGGCGGGGCTTTGACCGGATGGCGTAGTGTAAATGGTTACAATGCAACCGGGTTCCTTTGCAGCCATGGCGGAATTTGGATCTTTCTGTGACCCTACCCCGTTTACACATCTGAACCTAATTATTTTCATTTACAGAAGAATGTATCATATATACACCATGTGACAGTTTTGGTATATAATGTTATTTGCTGGATGAGGCATTTGCATTTGTGATGTGCGTTTTTTCTGCTCGTATAGTATCTCAGAAACGCTACAACAGACTCTAAAAAGTATTCGTGATTGGGTTGGCGATGATTTTGAAACGAAGTGATTGATGCTGTGTTGTGTGTAACTATTACACTATACTCTTTTTTCACTGAAAGTGGTATCTCACATTGTGAACAGTACGAAGACTGTTATCTACACTAACTCATTTTTTTAATCATATATAAATTATTTTCCTATACTGATCAGTTGGTAATGGCGGGAACTAATAAACCACTATTACTCACAGATTATCTTGCTTAATTGCATGCTTACCATGTGGATTCCACTCTGTTTTTTTCTTCATGTTTGGGATCGACAGGTGTCCTGTTGGATTTCAGCAGGTAAAAAAATTGGTCTCATGGAATTTTGTTGTGTTGCGTTTACTATTTGAGATCGGGTATTATTACATGCGGATACCTTGGCGGGGCTACAAAATAAAGAAAACGTGTGCATCCGTGACGGGCTTGGACACCATTTTGTCCAGGGTGGATTCGGCCAACGATGAAATGGTTTGTGTTGTGGCGTGGCAAGCTTGGTTGGCTTGCAACGGCCATGCCATACATATTCTTAAGAAACAGATAACTTGAAAGTTATGGTTCTTTGTGTATCGCGCGTTTTTGTGGCAAGTCTGCCATTTGGCTTGCTTTACGAACATAAACCATAAAGTGGTTTTTTACTTTATATGTACTGTTCCACCTGGCATTGGCGATGAAGATAGTAAAACTTTCGTGCGTTAATAACTTGATGGATCACCACGGGTGCAACCAATTCGTATCTTGGCGGGGCAACATGATTAAAAAAGTGATTGCAGCCATGGCGGGATGGGATACCCTTTTTGTAAAGTTCACAACTTGCAAATCTGAGCCACACACATTTTTTCTTGTGTGTAAGCTGTGTCTTTCTCAATCGAACCTGTGTTACTGATGGGATGGTAGTTTCATCTACGTGCAAATTTTCGGGTTGGGACTTAACATGATTGGCCTCAAAGAAGAAGGTTAGGTGCGTTATATGTTTACAAGAATTTCACATTTGAGCTTACTTTCAGTCTTTTATGCGTTTTAGACAGACTCACGAAGCAAGAATAGCAAAGAAGGTTGAAGCAAGTCAGAAAATGATTAGGAAAGAGTTTCAAAAGGAAGATGCCTTGAGGCGAAAGGTATTTCTTTTTCCTCTCGATTCATGTTTCCGAATTGACTTACGGGTCGAGATAAGTAATCTAAAAAAATGTGAGATAGTGTGATTTCTGTTACAGAAAATGTGGCGGCCAGCTGCCGACCACAGGAAGTAAGGACATATGGGTGGTGATAGTATCGTGAGTCAAATAGTGCGTTCAATGAGTAGATCGAGTGTCGCGGTACTCAGTGTATCCGTTGAAAATTTGTTGGATTGGATCAGAAATGCGTGTCTTGGTTCTCGAATTACGTTGGGAGGAGTATATGGAAGCGTTACATGTTTCGCAATTAGGCGTTCAATAATGAAGGTAATGACTCTTGATTAATGTTTTATACAGATTTGTGACTTAAAAATCTTTGTAACATTTCTCAGCTTTTACTAACTCCCAAACAGAAATGAATTTTAATGTGTGTGTTTGCAGGAGGCTTTTGTCAAGATTAGGGAACAAGCAAAGGCCTCAAGGGAGAACTTACAAGTGGTGTTAATCCATTTAGGTCAAAGCACCTGATTCTATAAGATGAAGGATTGAAACCCAATTAGTCGACTAAGTTAACAGTTAATTGAGTTAGTTTTGTAAGATATTATTTAAACATTTAATTTGTATTACACAGATTTTGTATTAATTTACTTTTTGAAACAATGGTGATGTTGTGTGTTTTATATTGATATGTTTTTAAAATACGTACGTTTTTATAAAAAAATGTTGAGGTTGAATATATATTTTGAAAAAAGAAAAAAAACTTAAACTATCATAGAGTTAAATTGTACACTCTCACGCCTACTAAACAAAATTATGGCTACCAAAGTTCTACCATACATCCCAATTGAATGCAACAAAAACCCAAGATAAGCCTCGAAAATTCGAAACAAAGACTCAACAAAAACCCAAGATAAGCATCGAAAACTCGAAACAAAGACTCAATAAAAACCAATTGAATGTAGATTTGTTACAAAACACCCCAACATATATTAAATAATTTATAAAATTACCCTCGAAAACTCTTCGAGTTTAAAAAAATTACAAAAAAACCCAAGATATATAAAATGACATAAATAAACTGAAACCCTCCAACTTTAAAAAAACAACAAAACTTTACACATATAAAAAAGAAAAATAACTCTTAACATATAAAGTTATCATAAAAGAGAGGCTAAAATTAAATTAAACTCGAAACAAAGATAAACCGGACGCACGAGCAACTTCTTGCTTGTTTCTTTTCATGCCTTATAAAAAAACCAAAAAATACAAGTTTTTTTTTTAATTTTCTTTGGTTTCTTTTTTTTCTCTCTAAAAATGAACTCGAAAATATCATTATGTTATCTAAAAGTCATTTGTAAAGCTTTCGACATAAGAGTTAAGATCAACATAGACCCATTATTTGTCATAAATCCAATGAATCAATCCCAGCCATCTATTTTTTCATCAAAAATAAAAAAACCCACTTTCCACTTCTTTTTTAAAAATAATATATCTTACAAATGGTAAATCGTCACACGACAAAAAATACACCATCGCGACGAGTATTTTTTTATCTTTCGGTAGACGGGTGACACGATATACTTTCGAGGAACTTTTTTTCGATATTTTTTTTTCAGTCACGAATTGCGAAAATCATATATGATTCGCATAACGAATCATATATGATTCGTATATAATCATATATGATTTCATGAAATCATATATGATTTCATAAAATCATATATGATTTGTGATTCCGACGAACTTTTTTTCAATTTTGTTTCAGTCACGAATTGCGAAAATCATATATGATTCGTATGACGAATCATATATGATTTCATAAATCATATATGATTTCGTAAAATCATATATGACTTTATAAAATCATAAAAAAAGTTCGTCGAAAGTACATAGTGTCGTCCCTCTATAAAAAGATAATTTAATTCTCGTCGCGATGATATGTTTTGTTTTGCGTAAAGATTAACAGTGTGTGAGATATTTAATTTTTTAAAAAGAGGTGGAAAGTGGGTTTTTTTATTTTTGATAAAAAAAAATGAGTGGCTAAGATTGGTTCATTGGATCTATGCCAAATATTGGGTCTATATTGAACTTTTGGCTTCGACATAATGGGTCAGGTCTTTCAAATGACTTGTCTAATTAGTAAAAAGTATTTTAAATTACATTGCAATCACTCGAAAATGCTTTCTTTAACACTTAAGGCAACGGCCAAAACCAAGATGCATGATCAAACTCCACCAAGGGTATGTTTGGCAAAAGTAACTGTTGTTGGAACTGGAGATGGAGCTGTAGATGGAGATGGTGATGGAGATTATGAAAAAAGATTATTTTTATAAGCTGCATGAAGTAGCATTTGATTTTAAGAGATTATGGAAGATTTTTTTTTATAATTTCTTATAATTTTGTCTACCAAACGAAGCTTATATTTTAAGTAGCTTATTTTTCAAAATAAGTATAATCTTTTGACAATCTTGTGTACCAAACATGCCCCAAAACTATATGTTAAGTTCTTGATTTAAAAAAAAAAACTTTTTAGAGCTTAAACAATTTGTTTTGGTTCATATTGTGGCAACACGGGATCACAAATATTCACATCCAATAATACAAATCTATTCATTCAATCGATGTTTATTAGCTAAATGTGTTAACTAGAGCGGAATAATTTTATATGGGTTGGGAGAATTTGAGGCTGGGTTGCGACAAGCAAAAGTACATAAAGTATTTAAGAGTAGTGACATAATAACGTTTTAAGTTATCACTTTCGAAGATGAATATAAGATCCACAACATCTTTAAACAACTAAAGTTTCGTTTAATAGCACGGAATAAAATGTCAAATAAATTGAATAAACAACATAATTAAATGAATAATTTTCATAAACTGTGGAGGGAATGATTCAGATTATCATTGAGAGAAAGTTTGAAGTATACAGTTACAAGAAATGAAGTAGACATCAACTATTTACTCTAACTAACTTTGAAAATATCTAAAGACTAACTAAACTTATACAAATACTTCTAATGATGTGTACAATGAGGAGAAATAGCATTGACTTGCATAATAGAGTTGACTTTATACCTTGAGATGCTTGTAATTACTATTTCATATCCCCCCAACAAGTTGGCAGTGTGTAAGGATCACACATGCCTAACTTGGATAGACATTTGTGATAGGGGTAAGTTGCCAAAGCTTTGGTGAGAATGTTTGCTGTTTGAGAAGTAGAGGGAATGTAAGTAGGAAGTATCTGTCCAGCCTTGATTTTGTCTTTCACAAAATGGCAATCTATCTCAATGTGTTTTGTCTTGGCATGTTGTACAGGATTATAGGCAAGTGCTATTGCAGAGAGAGTCCATTAGAGGGAGCCAAGCCAGTTATATGAGTCAAGAGTGCACCAACTCGTTACCTATAAGTATGAAATGAAACAATTGTTTAGATTGAGGCACGTGTAGTGCATAGATTATCATGAATGATAATTTGTATCATTAATCAACTTTTTATTTCTTTTTTTTATGGCATGGAATTTGAATTTAGTCTCACCATTCAAAATTTGAATTCGTATACAATTAATGAGGTTTGTTGCAATGCATTAAACCAGTCAAATCAAAGATGGAAAATGGCATTGGATTTCGAACAAATAGTAATCCAGAAATCAAGAGGAACGTTCAACATGTTAACAATCGTAATCACGAGCAGCGAAACCAAGGTATTCCCAGCAAACCCGACCTTAATTTTCGTGCGGTTCATAAGTCGTATTCATCAATCTTTGTCTCTAATATCCCATGGAAAGCG
>BQNB010194203.1:0-11471 GCA_026074375.1 Tanacetum coccineum
TTTCTTTCAGTATCTACCCTGTTCTTTTTAGAAATAATAAATAGTTTTAAATTTTAGGAAATAGTTTTATTAAAATTAGGGTTTATAGTTTAATTGATTAAATTAGGGTTCAATTGAGGTTTTAAAATTAGGGCTTTTTGTTCTATTCATTTTCTGCACATTTGTAGTTTATAAAAATCATTTTTCTATAATTTTCTCATTAAAGTTGAATTTTCTAGAAATTAAAATAGATTTTAGTTAATTTTTTTTTCTTAGATAAATCATAAAAAATTCAAAAATAGTTAAAAAATTCTAATTCTTTTTCCTAAAATTTTCATTTTAAATTTGTGATTTTTAGATATAAAATTTGTTAAAGGTTGTGCCTTAGTTTTTAAATTTCAGTTTTAGCTCGCGTTTATTACGTTTTGTGCGTTTAAATTTCGTACTATTCCATTGTTTTTAGTTTGTGCTATTAAACTTTTTAGTATAATCAATCATTCAAAAGTCTTTTATCATTCTTAACTCGAATCCGAATTATTCCTAAATTCTCAATTCACGATTTCGTTGGGACACGACCCGAGGAAAAGTACTTCCCGGATAAAAATATACAAATTGTGTTTTCTTTAGTGAGATTTTTACCTTATATTTCTCTTGGTTGAGAAGTATTTTGGAAAGAATTCTTACGGGATTAATATAAGTATATTAAATTTGCTCAACCAGTCGACATGGCTCTTCTTTAATGAATCCTTTGATAAAGACTAATTTGACCCTGGGTTTGTGATGTAGTCCTCTTGAATTGACTTAAGCACCCTCCAATTTTGATTTGCCCCTTGTTTTACCATGAGGGGTGAAATGGAGAAGACGGATGAACAGTAAAAGGGTTCCCGCTCCTTTTTTCGACAGTTAAAACTGTTGAACTTTGGGAGGCTTACACATTTGGTCCTTCTCTTTTTTCTCCCTTTGATCAAGTTATAAATAACTTTTGGGAATTGCAAGAGTAATTTATTAATTATAATATAATCGCAACAAAGATCAAACACTCCCCCCCATTTTTGACACTCGCCAGGTACGGCCTCACCTATAGTTGGCTGTCAGTAAAAGAGAGTTGGCAGGCCGGGTCTTCGGATCGCCTCAAGGACAAGGGTTATTATGAAAAAGAGCTCGCTCTTTCCTTTTCTTCCGTCTTCTTTGTGAGTTAGTTGGTTAGAGAGCTACCGTGACGTGAGTAGATCTTTTGGTTGAGTTCTTTCTCGATTATTTTTCCATTCTTAGAATTTTAGGTCCTTAATAAATAAAAAAATTTATAAAAATTGAAAAATTATAAAATCCAAAAATATTCTTCGTTATAACTTTTATTCTTAATAATTTTGCTTTCTACCCCTTCTTATATTTTGATTTTTTCTCTATGTCGATACGGGTTATATCCTTGTTCTCTAATGCGGATAAAGGACAAACGAATTCCCGCATTTGCCTGGATGTCGACTTGTGCGAGGTTTGTGGTTCAAACCTTGTTTTTTAATGAAGATTTGCTTCAATTGTAGTACTTATTCAAGTGCTGCTAACATTTTCTCCTAATCTTTATACCACACCTCCCCCACTTTTCGGATTTATTCTTGTCATGATGTGAGGTTTAATACACCACATGATTTACAAGATATTTCGTGTGTGGCTTTGTGTTCGTTATTGCCGTCGAGTTTTCACGAAGATATTGTTGTAACTCAATTGTGGTTGGCAAAAAAAAAACGGTTATCCCAATTTGAGAGACATGTGGGGGTTTTTTCATATGGATCACGAATGTTTCATCTAAAAATGATGAATTTGAGAAAAGTTGGAAAGCAAGAGAATCAAGAATTCAAGAATTTCTTGGATTCATTAAAGAACTTTGTGATAGTGTGATAAAAAAGCAAAGAGAAGAGAGAGAGCGAATTGCTAAAGAAAAAGAGGCCGAGGAGTTAGAAGCCGAACGTAAAAAGAAAGAATGTTTAAAAATCGAAAATTCTCTTTCTAAAGCTTCTACTCGCTCGAGGCGATCTCGCATTGATCCATCATTAAAAGGATTTAAAGTGTTTTGGTGATGAACAATTTCCTTAGGGAGAATTGCATCAGAATTTCGAGAATCCGTTTAGTATCTCTAAAAATGGGGGTCATGAGCATCTTTATCCACAACAAAAAGATTCACGGGAATCTAGTGTTAAGTAATCCTATCCCCAAATCCCCAAGAGAGCTAGACGAGTTATCCTGATGATTATTACGATGAGGACTATATCAAAAAACGTTTTGATTGGAATTGGTTGAAAGATTTTTTAAGTCCTACTTCCCATTTATTGATAACACTTCCATTGATATTTGGGGGGACAATTGGAATAAGGAAATTGATATTTATTACACCGACATTCCCTAAGGGAGAGACTCTAGATATTTCTATGTTGGTTCAATGGATAATGGGGTGGATATCATTTCCATTAATGAGAGGATTCAAAAGAAACCGGTTTACCCGATAAAATAATTGACAAATCTTTAAGTGAATTTTTTGTTTCAAAAATGAATGTTTGTCAATCAATTCCGATTACACCCAATGTCCCGATTTTAGAAACCGTTAACACTTTAAAAATGGGAGAAGTTCATTTTGACACATCAAAAGATTCATTCGACTTGTGTTCGAGATTCCTCTCAATCCCAAGAGGTACTAACGATCTTTTAATGGTGTAAGTGAGATTTTCAAAAATGAGCTTAATAATGAAAAGAATTCAAATTCCGAAACCATTGCCGATTTGCCCATTAAGGATTCTCTTTTAATGGTGGATGAGCAAATCAACACTATTCCTTCAACGGAGTCAGACGAAATAAAAAAGTCTAGTGTTGAGATTCTTAATCCTATCCCAAGAGAGTCCAACGATGCAAAGGAATGTGAGATTTCTATAAAGGGAAATTTAATGGAATCTAAATTCAAGGGTTTTGAAAATATGCTTTTTGAACAAAACGAAGAATTCTCAAGTTATGACGAGTCAAGTTCGAAAGTGGAAAATAAATTTGATACATTTAAATGTTTTTCAAATCCATTTTCTGAACTCGATGAGGAAATCATTACTGTGGAGAAAGATGTCTTTCAAAATGAGGTTATTTCAATCAATGAGGAAAATTAATGATACTGTGAAAACGGGAGGAGGATTTAAAGTTTTTCGATGATTTGCTTAATGAAAACCTTCTCCCTCCGGATGTTTCTAATGTTGAAAATAATTTTCAAGATAATAAGGAGGAGATTGATATATCTTGTGATATGATTCCTCCGGGAATTGGTACCGATGATGACTCGGAAGGGGACGTTCCTCCTTTTGAGGAACCACTTGACGATGTTCTCTTTCCCCTTCCCAAGGTCGATATTTTACCATTCAAGGTTGAGCCCGTAGAGGTCATGTTTAATTACTCACATACTTATGGGGAAAATATTTCACAAGTTGAAAGGAAATTTCTTTCCATGGTCGATGATTTGTTCAATCTTTCTAATGATGATGAAACCTTTGACCCGGGAGGAGGTGAAAATGATGTTTTGCTTAATAAGGGAGAAAACAATGATTTAAACGTTTTCACAATACGAACATTTTTACCATTTGTCACCTATCCCGAGGTTTTACCCGCATCTTACTCCACGGGGAGTGAAGATAAAGTTTTTAAACCGGGTATTTTTGATAATGTGCTTACAAGGAAGAGTTCTTTAACTCTTGATGTTTTTGACCCACTCCACCCACCCTTAATGGACTTTCATGTTACCAAAGCATTTTTCGGGTTCACATTTTCTCTCTTGAAACTCTTTTCTAAAAAGTTTTTTGAACCCGGGATCAAAAATGCTACGGTATATCTTTCATATCTAGTTTGGGGAGGTTTCCACCTCTTAGATTTTCTTCACCCTTACTATTACCCACCATAATGACCTAGTTTGGGAAAGAGTCAAGCGAAGGGGACTCTATAATAAACAAGCGCTTCGTGGGAGGCACCCCATGCTTATCCTTTTATTTTCTTTCTATTTTCTTTGCTTCCCCAAGGACAAATTAATTCGGGGGCGAGTATAGCTTGTACTCGGTTAACAAAAACTAAGCCGTTTTAGAGATATTTTTGAGCTAACAATGTAAAAAAGAGAGGAAGCTTGTTCTTTTTCGTTCTTGTTGGTTGTTTGTGCTTATTTGTCTAGGTTTTCCGGATTTTGGAAGCTTCATGGTTCAATATTGTGGAAGGACAAAGTAATGCCCACAATTTCCATTGATGATCTCCAATCTTCTCTTCATAAAATGGGAAATCTCTTATCCTTGTCTTTATCGAACTAACATCTATTCTTTTGGCATGACCATAGAATTTTTGTTAAAGATTCCTTTTGACCCTTATTTTTAAACTTTGAGGACAAAGTTTCATTTTAGTTTGGGGAAGGATATCTTCGATATTGACTTGCACTTCACGCAACCTTGTTTGAACCTTTTTGAATTCCCTTTTGTGGGAAAAGTGAAAATTTTTTATTTTTGCTTACAAGGAAATGCTCAAAAGAAGCTTAGTTTGAATGAGGAAAAACACACTTTTTGGTTAGTCCGTTGGTGAGAAATAGGAGTTAATTTTGAACTTGACGGTGGTGAAATGCCCCTAGCTAAGTTCTTTAACCTACCTTTTGTCGGGGCCAAGGCCTTTCACAAATATCATTGCTTTGGATTTTAAAATGTGGAAGAACAAGACATGATGTACGTTAAATATAAGTCGTGTATTTGTTTAAGCAAGTTTATTTGGAAAACCTAAAAGCTTATATGATTAATTTGTGTTTTTTACTCCCATAAGCTCTGTAACAACACTTAATCATAGTTGCTCTTTTTAATTTAGCAAGTCAACAATGTCTTTAGAAAAGTCTTACATTTTGAAAATAAGAATTCATTTTTTATAATATGTAAGTAAGATTTTTGGTTTCAAATTTTTAAGTTGATTTTCTAAGTGAAATTTTCCATTATCTAAAGATAATTATAAAAAGAATGCCAATGAAGCCTTTTCTAATGCAAAACGCACTTATTTTCGTGCCAATGAAGTATTCGCAAAATAGAATAATAAAAGCTTTATATAGTTTTAATCGTTGGCGTATCCATGTTGAGAGAAAGGACTGGATGGCTGTCGCAACTAAGATTAAAACTATGTACGTGGATATCAAGGTTCGTGAGGCATTCATCACTAGGATCACATGTCCGCTGAGCGCGGCTAGGTGGATGATTGCAACTAAGGGACTTTGGATTCCTAGAGCTTTGTAGGAAAAAGGTTGTTGTCGCCGATAACCCACAAACGTTAGCAGGCGGAGTGGGGGTTTACGACTCAAGAAAATGGTTGTATGTTGCGATATCCTATTTTGGGAGAAAAGGCCTAAAGTAGGGCGTTTCGACTAAGAACAACATTTCCTATTGCAAAAAAAAAAATCATAATTATTGTATATGGGGTAAATAAAAGTATGGTTATAATTTTTTTTTTCTCAAATCAATTTAGAAAGTTTTGGTTCCAAATCTCTTTCAGGCTTTGAGGTGAGATTTAGCTTTTTATTATCATTTTAGCTAATAAGGCTATTTGTAAAGACTTAGATGAATTTCAACTATGAAGATAAATTGGTCTATGGTTGAGTTAAAAAAGAGGTGCCACACATCATTAATCATTAACTTTATTCCTGGGAGTGAAAAGTTCACAAGGTTATAAGTATAAGAGACTTAATCATTTGGACCTTTTTTTTATATTGACAATGATCTTGTGTATTAGCTTTGTTTAGTATACGTGAAAGTTCTAAGGATGACGAATTTTCCTCTTTTGTGCTCTATTTAATCGGGAGTAAGCTATTTCAATGAGCCTTAAAAAGTTTGCAACAAATAAAAAGTTGCAATGATTGCCATTAATGTGTTTCCAAGAGATTAAATGTTGAGAAAAGCTTAAGTTGTTTAAGAAAAAGGTGATTCATAAAAGGTGAAAACAAGGGCATTTTGGAAACTTGTTAGTTTACAAAGTGTACACTTGATAACATTGCGTGAGGACACGGCAATCCTTTAGTTTGGGGAATTTTGATAATTGCTTAATTGTACATATTAAAAACCCGGGATTTTGCCAAATAAAAGCCAATAAAATGCCAAAAGAATAGAAAAATGTGTGCTTTTGTGTCTATTGTGCAGGAAAGGATAAAAAGGACAAAAAGAAGCAAAAACAGTCAAAAACCGACAAGGAAACGGAAGAGACAAGTCAAGAGTAAAGAAATAGCCAAAGATCAAAGCCGGATCAGCCGATACAGCAAGAAAGAAAGCCAAGTGAAGTATCAAGGACTAATAATGACAAGTGTGCAAAGTTTCAAAAGCTCATTTGAAGTTATAAAGTTCAAGGGATTTAATTTGCCAAATGTGGAAAGTTGTTTATTAAAGAAGAAAAAGAAGAAGGAAAACACAAGGACCGAAATTGCCATTTCCAAACTTCTTTTTACACTACAAAGAAGAGAAGCAATCGCAGGGACCATTTGTGCAATACCTCCAAACCTTCAAACTGAAAGCGCGTTTTTGTAACAACCTCTAACAAACACAACGGTTTTTCCCGCCTTTTTTCCCACAAACCCAATCACCAAATCCACACACCCCCGCTCCTCTATAAACACTCGAACTCGTTCACAAATCACTTCCCAATAAAATCGACCACGTGGCATCATTTCATTGGATCGAACACATCACTTCTTTCATCAAACGGCTACAAATTGCTCGAAAATGATCAACGGCTGAGATTGAGTGGAAGCTTCAAGAATCTCTCTCTTCTCTTCTTCAATCCTCTATAAATAGAAGCTCTAGGTTTCATTTTGTAGTGGTTGTTTTTGTTTTTAATTTTCAGTTTTGTATTTCCTTCAATAATAAGCATTTTTCTTTTAAGATTTTAAACTCAGCTTAAATCACTTGTACTTTCCTCATTTCATCTTGTACTTCATCTATTTGTGTAATACAATTCAGTTTACAAGTATTTGTGTACTTTGATTTCAATTCTAAGTCGTTTTCCTCAAATAAGCTCTTAATAAGCTAATTTGAGTTTATTACTTTTCATAAGCTCAAATTTAGTTCAAATTCTGTTTTTAGCAATTCATTTACTTACTTTCATCAATTTGGATCAAAGTCATGATTACTTAAGGCTTTTGTGTTCATTTTGGAAGCTTAAAGGAGAAATAAGCTAAGAACAGCTTATTGAGCTTGTTATTCAGGTCTAGAGGCAAGGTGCCATTAGGTGCTTGATTTGAGGTCACTCACTCTACAAGAGTGACCTCTAGTGCTGAGACTCCAAAAATTCTCAGGTTATATTTCCTAAATTCCAATTTAGCTTAATTTGAGCATTTACATTTGCTTATTACATTTCAAATTTTGTTAAATTCTATTCAATAACATTTGTTTAGGTTTGTTATTAAGCTGTTTAGATTTTTCATTAAAATTGAATTTTGTGCCAAATTTACTTTGTTTCCTTCAACTTCTGTATAAGTAGTAAATTTATGCTAGAAGGTAACTGCTTTATTTCACTTAATAAGACTTTGTACTTTTAAAGTTCAAAAAGCTTAAGTAGGTTAAAACTAGAGTGAGTAGATAAAAGGTTTATGAGTTTAAGCTTCTAAATAGAAATTGAGTTCAAATTAGTTTTGACAGTCAAAGATAAGGGAGTGTTTGGATTAGGCTTAATTTGACTCTTTAAGTCAAAGTTTTCTTGTGAAAATCTTTTACACAGCTGAGTTAGATCATAGGATTAAGTTTTAAAAAGAATTTAGAAGTTAGATTATAGAATTCAGAATTTTAGAGCTTAATAAGTTTCTCTTGCACCAGGGCAGTTTTGAGAAAGATTAAGAGCTTATAGTTTTTAAAGTAATCCATGGGGAAATTTAGAGATTAACTTTGTGTAAGTGCCCATTAGCATACAATTAGAGAGTATTAGGAAGTTTTCATTCAAAGAATTAAGTGCTCACAATGTTCCTTACAAATTGCATCAGCAACATTTGCACCCTTTTCATTTATCTTTTCTTGTAATCTCTTGTTTTAAAACTTAGCCTTTTTCTTTTTCAATACCTTTTAGTAACATCTTAAAAAAATGCTTTTTAAAAGTTGTTTTCTTTTAGTTTCAAAATTCATCTAGTAATAAGCTAGGAATAAGCCAAAATATAAAAAGTTTAGGAAAAGTCTACTTTCTGTAACAGATTTGAAATTGCTTATTTTCTAGCTTATTCTGTGGACAAAAGTCAAAAGTGCCTTTATTAATGTTGATTAGAATAAGCCCCTTAATAAGTTTGTAGTTTTAAGTTTTTGCTAATTCTCAATTTTTAATAAGCCAAAAATAAGCTAGAATCGCGAGGTCTATTTCGTACTTTTCTCAAAGTCTAGGGGCACCTGTTTTCACTAGAGTGTAAATTTGCACTAGTTCGCCCGCCTACCCTTTACTTTCCTTTCTTTCAATTTCTACCCTGTATTTTCTAGGATAATAAATAGATTTTATATTTTTAGTAATTAGTTTTATTAAATTAGGGTTTATAGTTTAATTGATCAAATTAGGGTTCAATTAGTTGATAAAATTTGGGGCTTTTTGTTCCAATAAATTTCTGCACCTTTCTAGTCTATAAAAACCATTTTTCCTTATTTTTCCAGTTAAATTTGTAATTTCTAGGAATTAAAATAGATTTTAGTGAATACTTTTTCTTAATAAAATCATAAAAAATAGAAAAATAGTTGAAAAATTAAAATTCTTTTTCCTAAAATTTTCTTTTTAAATTTGTGATTTTTAGGTATAAAATTTGTTAAAAGTTGTGCCTTAGGTTTTAAATTTCATTTTTAGCTCGCGTTTTTACTTTCCGTGCATTTAAAATTTCGTGCTATTTCATTGTTTTTAGTTTGTGCTAGTATATTTGTAGAATAATCAAAAGTTCAAAAATCCTTTATCATTCTAAACTCGAATCCGAATTATTCTAAAATTCTCAATTCACGATTTCGTTGGGACACGACCCGAGGAAAAGTACTTCCCGGATAAAAATATACAAATTGTGTTTTCTTTAGTGAGATTTTTACCTTATATTTCTCTTGTTTGAGAAGTATTTTGGAAAGAATTCTTACGGGATTAATACTATACGTATATAAATTTGCTCAACCAGCAGGTACATCTACACAGAAAGAAGAAATCAGTCAAGATTGCATTGTGATGCCAATTTGGAAAGATGCTTCATACTTTGATTCACCTTCCAAAGATGTTGGTAATGGTGAAATAAAATCTGTTGCTGATGATCAAAAGCAGATTGAAGATGGTCCAGATAATGAGAATAATGAAAAAGATAAGTATGGAGATGATAGCATTCCTTAAGAAGTTAATACTGCTTGACAGCATGTTAATACTGCCACTCCTGAAGTTAATACTGGTAGTTTTAAACTTAATACTATTGATCCATCAGTAAGTACTGCTAGTTCAAATGATCAAGATAGCCCTAAAGATATGTTCAAATTTGGAGCTAGTCATACACTTGAGACAACTCATGTTGAGTTCTTCAGTGATGAAGATGAGCCAGAAGTTGATTTGGGAAACATCACTAATTCCTATACAGTTCCAACCACTCCCAATACAAGAATCCATAAAGATCACCCAATTAAAAATGTGATTAGTAATGTGAAGTCCTCTATTCAGACAAGAAGAATGACAAAATCTACTTCTGAACAAGGGTTTCTCAGTGCTATATATGAACAAAAAACACATGATACCCTGAATACTTGTTTATATGCTTGTTTCTTATCACAGATTGAACCCACAAGCATTGCTAAAGCTCTATCTGATTCTTCTTGGTTGGAAGAAATTAAGGAAGAACTTCTGCAATTCAAACTCCAACAGGTTTGGATACTTGTGGATTTGCCTATTGGGAAGAGGGTCATTGGAACTAAATGGGTCTTCAAAAACAAGAAAGATGAAAGAGGGATTGTGATTAGGAATAAAGCAAGGTTGTTTGCACAAGGTCATAGAGAAGAAGAAGGTATAGACTATAAAGAAGTGTTTGTTCTTGTGGCAAGAATTGAGGCAATAAGATTGTTTTTAGCCTATGCTTCTTTTATGGGTTTTTTGGTATATCAAATGGATGTGAAGAGTGCATTCTTATATGGAACTATTGAGGAAGAGGTTTATGTTACTCAACCACCAGGATTTAAAGATCCTGACAATCCTAACAAAGTTTACAAGGTGGTCAAGGCACTTTATGGGTTACATCAAGCACCAAAAGCATGGTATGAAACCTTAGCTAACTATCTGTTGGGCAATGGGTTTAAAAGAGGGAAACTTGTACAGGTTTATGTTGATGACATTATCTTTGGCTCTACAAACAAGGAACTGTGTATTGGATTTGAGAAGCTTATGAAGGATAAGTTTCAGATGAGTTCTATGGAAGAACTTACTTTCTTTCTAGGATTACAAGTACAGTAGAAGGAAGATGGAATATTTATCAGCCAGGATAAATATGTAGATGAGATTTTGAAGAAATTCAACTACACTGATGTGAAGTCTGCTTCTACTCCAGTTGATTTGGAAAAGCCTTTAGTCAAAGATGGAGATGCTAATGATGTTGATGTACATCTCTATAGATCTATGATTGGGTCCTTGATGTATCTTATAGCATCTAGACCAGATATCATGTTTGCAGTATGTGCATGTGCCAGATTCCAAGTTACTCCAAAGACATCACATCTCTTAGCTGTAAAGAGAATTTTTAGATATTTGAAAGGCAAACCAACTTTAGGCCTTTGGTATTCTAGAGATTCTCCATTTGAACTAGTTGCTTATACTGATAGTGACTATGCTAGAGCCACTCAAGATAGGAAATCAATAACTGGAGGTTGTTAATTTTTAGGAAACAGGTTGATATCTTGGCAGTGCAAGAAGCAAACTGTGGTTGCCACCTCTACAACTGAAGCTGAATATGTGGCTGCTGCTAGTTGCTGTGGACAAGTACTCTGGATTCAAAACCAATTGCTGGATTATGGGTATAATTTCATGAATACTATGATTCACATTGATAATAACAGTACTATCTGCATTATTGAAAATCCTGTTCAACATTCTAAAACAAAACATATAGAGATTAGGAATCATTTTATAAGAGATTGCAATGCTAAAAAGTTAATACAAATGGTTAAAATTTATACTGGTCACAATGTTGCAAATCTTCTTACAAAAGGTTTTGATGCTGGAAGGTTTCAGTACTTGGTTTCAAGTATTGGAATGCTTAATTCTTAATGTCTATCTCTTTATGTCTTTGTAAAAGTTTGTAAAGGATTAGTACTGTTAGTCTTGTCAATTAGTACTGCTAAGTATAATTAGTACTACTTAATACTGTTAGTTAAAACTGCTAGTCAAAATTAATACTGCTAAACAAGAAAATGCTTTGGATTGTGTTTTTCTTGGTTTTTGACTAACACTTGCAGGATAAGAAAGGAGTATGATTAAATTTGATGATACCAATT
>BQNB010194205.1:0-11471 GCA_026074375.1 Tanacetum coccineum
CGATCTTGTTTTCAAGTTTATTAACCATTTCTTTCCTCCCTCAAAAACAATAAATCTCCAGAATGAAATTTCAAATTTTCAACAAAAGTTTGAAGAAACGTTTAGTGAGGCATGGGACTGTTTCAAGGATCTCCTTCGAGCATGCCCACATCACGGTTTTACCGAATTGCATCAACTAGATACATTCTACAATGGTTTAAACCCATCCGATCAAGATTCTTTGAATTCTGCCGCCGGTGGCAATCTTTTGGAAAGAAGTGCACAAGATGTGTTAAAAATTATTGAAAACAAATCAAAAGTTTGTAATTCAAGAAACAAACCGATTGTTTCTCAAGTGAAAGCAAGTAATGTTGATTCTTCAGATATAGCCAGTGTCGTAGCCAGTGTCGTGACTAGTGCCATGACCGCGATGTTTAAACAACATCAAGTAACCCCAGATCCAGCTTTCGTAAAAGCTTTTGAGGAATCTTGTGTTACTTGTGGCGGTGCTCATTCTTACCGACAGTGTCCTACCACTGATGGCAACACTTTTTCAGGCTATCAAGACAATATTCAAGGATATGTTTCAGCAGCCACAGTGAACTACAATCAGGGAAATACCGGTTATCGTCCCCAGAGTATAGCTAATCAGTTTCGACCACCCGGTTTTGCTTAACTGAATGTGCAAAATCAAGGGTTTAACCAGAACCGAGGAAATAATTTCAAACAAGGTAACCAGAATTATCAAGCTCCACCTCAAGTTGGACCTTCAAACGATCTCTCGAACTACATAAAGACAAATAACGTTAAAATGAAAATAATGCAAAATCAAATAACCAATATGAGGACGGAATTAAAGAAGGAGATGGATAATACGTTGACTAGACAAAACAATGCATTCAAGAATGAGTTAAAGAATGAATTAACGAATGATATTAAGAACATGATGAGTAGTTTTTTTCAAATGAATACCGCTTCTACTTCGGGCTCGGGTTTACTTCCTAGCAACACCGTTGCTAACCCGAGGGGTGACTTGAAAGCAATCACCGCCCGAAGCGGTATTTCTTATGATGGACCTCCAATTCCACCTCTTCCCATGGTGGTAGAACGGGAACCCGAGGTGACAAAGGATACGGTGCAACCGAGTACCGAAAACATCCAACCTTCGGTAGTCCAAATTAAAGCTCCATTTGATGAGCCCGTTGTTGCTCGTAAGCCTAAACCATCTATACCTTATCCTTTACGAGCTAACAGACAAAAACTCCATGAAAAAGATGATAATCTAGCTTTGAAGTTTGTTGAAATCTTTCAGGAATTACATATGCCAAAATTTGCTTCAATGTTTAAAAGTCTCCTTAATAACAAAGAAAAATTGTTTGACTTAGCCAAAACACCGGTGAATGAGAATTGTTCGGCGGTTATCCTAAAAAGGTTTCCCGAAAAACATGAAGACCCCGGCAAGTTTCTTATACCGTGTGATTTTCAGGGAATGGTTGAATGCTTAGCCTTGGACGATCTTTGTGCAAGCATCAATCTTATACCTCTTTCCGTATAGAAAAAGCCTTCTCTTCCCGAACTTACCTCCACTCGAATTACTCGACCAAAAGGTGTCGCCGAAGATGTCTTCGTTAAAGTAGGTAAGTTCCATTATCCGGCTGATTTTGTAGTCGTTGATTACGATGCCGATCCTCGGGTTCCTCTCATTCTCGGGAGACATTTTCTAAGGACAACTCGAGTGTTAATTGATGTTTACGGTGAAGAAATAACTCTTCGATTTAATGATGAAGCCATAACTCTTAAAGTTGGTCAAACTTTGAGATACTCCTACAATAATTCTGAATCGGTTAATCGAATCGATGTCATCTACGTTTCATGTGAGGAGTATGTTCAAGAAGTACTCGGATTTTTGGATAGTTCTAAAAGTGGCAATCTCACTCCGTCTTTAGATCCTATCCTTTCTACTTCTTTCCCCTCTCTCACTCCTTTTGAAGGAGGTGACTTCATTTTGGAAGAAATCGAAGCTTGTCTTACAAATGATTCAATTTCACCAGGAATTGATGATGCCGACTTTGATCCAGAGGGAGACCTTCTTCTACTCAAGAAGTTATTAAATGATGATCCATCATCTCCTCTCCCTCCGAAGGAACTTCATTTTGAGGAACTTAAAACGATTAAATCTTCTATTGATGATCCTCTGGAGCTCGAGCTCAAGGATTTACCGTCTCATCTTGAATACACATTTTTAGAAGGAACCGATAAATTGCCTATCATAATTTCTAAGGAATTAAAAGATGAAGAAAAGGCCACCGTTTTAAAAGTTATTAAGTCACACAAACGGGCCATCTCATGGAAAATTTCCGACATTAAGGGTATCGACCCTAGTTTTTGTACTCACAAAATCTTAATGGAAGACGATTTCAAACTGGAGATTTAACATCAACGAAGGGTAAATCCGAAAATTCATGAGGTTATCAAAAAGGAAGTTGTCAAACTCCTTGATGCCGGATTGATTTACCCTATCTCCGATAGTCCGTGGGTGAGCCCCGTTCATTATGTGCCTAAGAAGGGTGGTATGACCATTGTTAAAAATGAAGATAATGAGTTGATTCCTAAGAGACTAGTAACCAGATGGCGTGTTTGTATTGATTACCAAAAGCTTAATGATGCCACTCGTAAAGACCATTTCCCGTTGCCGTTTATGGACCAAATGCTCGAAAGACTCGCGAGAAATGAATACAATTGTTTTCTAGATGGTTTTTCCGGATATTTTCGAATACCTATTGACCCGAAAGACCAAGATAAGACCACCTTCACTTGCCCTTATGGGAAGTTTGCCTACCGACGTATGCCTTTTGGTTTATGTAATGCTCCGGGCACATTCCGAAGGTGCATGATGGCTATTTTCCACGACATGATCGAAGAAACAATGGAGGACTTTATGGATGATTTCTCGTTCTTCGGGGATTCTTTCTCGTCATGCCTCTCCCATTTAGACAAAATGCTAAAACGGTGCGAAGACACCAACTTAGTTCTAAATTAGGAGAAGTGCCATTTCATGGTTAAAGAGGGCATTGTCCTCGGCCATAAGATTTCAAAGTTCGGGATTGAGGTCGATAAATCTAAACTTGATGTTATAGCTAAACTTCCCCATCCGACTTCTGTCAAAACTGTTTGAAGTTTTTTAGGTCACGCCGGGTTCTATCGTCGATTTATTCAAGATTTTTCTAAAATTGCCTGGCCGATGACTCATCTTCTTGAAAAAGAAACCCCTTTTGTTTTCTCAAAAGAATGTATTAAAGCATTTAATATACTTAAGAAGAAGTTAACCGAAGCTCCGAGTTTAGTTGCCCCCGATTAGGACCTAACATTTGAAATTATGTGCGACGCTAGTGGTTATGCGGTAGGTGTCGTCTTGGGGAAATAAAAGACCAAACATTTTCAGCCTATACACTACGCTAGTAAGACCATGACGGATGCTCAAGCACATTACACTACTACGGAAAAAGAATTATTAGCCATAGTATATGCTTTCAAGAAATTCCGGCCTTACTTAGTCTTATCAAAGACCATAGTGTATACGGACCACTAGGCTCTTAAGTATCTTCTTGCTAAACAAGATGCTAAGCCAAGCTTACTCCGGTGGATTCTCCTACTCCAAGAATTAAATGTCATTATTCGTGATAAAAAAGGAGTGGATAATCTCGTGGCCGACCATTTGTCTAGATTAGAGAACCCTCATCAAGGTGATCTTGAGAAAAAGGAAATTAATGAAACATTTCATCTCGAGACCCTTGGAATGATATCTTTTCGTGGTGATTCTAGTACCCCATGGTTTGCCGACATTGCAAATTACCATGCTGGGAATTTTATTGTTAAAGGGATGTCGTCCTAACAAAAGAAAAATTCTTTAAGGATGTTCAGCAATTCTTTTATGGGACGATCCCTATTTGTTTAGGATTGGCGGGCTACCAAATGATTAGCACGATGTGTTCACGGCCAAGAATTCGTTGATATCCTTACGGCTTGCCATAATGGACCCACCGGGGGACATCATGGTGCCAACTACACCGCTAAAAAGTCTTTGATTCCGGTTTCTATTGGCCGACTATTTACCGAGATGCCCATGACTTGGTCACACGGTGTGACGCTTGTCAACGTCAAGGAAAAATCTCACAAAAAGATGAAATGCCTTAAAATGCAATTCCTGTAATGCGATGATCTTGACGTATGGGGCATCGATTTTATGGGGAATCGGTCCCGTCTTCTCGAGGGAACAAGTACATTCTCGTGGCCGTCGACTACTTGTCAAAATGGGTTGAAGCAAAAGCGCTCCCCACTAACGATGCCAGAGTTGTTGTAAAAATTCGTGAAATCCTATTTTTTGGAGCCCATGGGAACTCCATGCATAATAGTGATTGCGGTGCCCATTTGTGTAATGACGCAATTTGCTAAAGTTATGCTTGTTAAATATGAGGATGACCGTCACTTTCCTACCGCGTATCATCCACAAACGAGTGAACAAGTGGAGGTTTTAAATCATGGTTTAAAACGTATTTTAGAAAGGACCGTAGGTGAAAACCGTGCTTCATGGTCTGATAAGTTAGATGACGCATTATGGGCTTTTTGTACCGCATTCAAGATACCGCATATGTGCACTCCTATAATAATCTTGTGTACGGAAAGGCTTTCCATCTTCCTATCGCTCTTGAGCACAAGGCTTAAATTGGGCTAAACATTTAAAATGACCTTAAGCACCCGGAGTGATCACCGGGAAAGTTCATCTGAACTGAATAAATGAACTCCGGGATTAGGCCTTACGAGAATTCTATAATCAAAAAAGAGAAACAAAGAAGATTTCAGACTCCAAGATACAGAACCACCCCCCCACCCGGCCGTCTTAACGTTGGAGATTCACGTCCTCCTCTTCAATTCTTGATTAAATATTTTCTCGGGAAAGCTTAAAACCCGTTGGACCGGACCGTTCACTGTTGCTCAAGTTTTCCCTTATGGAACCGTTGAGTTATCTCAAACCAACGGACCAAACCTTAAGGTGAACGGCATGACTTACCATTATTTTGGAGGGGACAGATCTACAAACCTTCTCCACGAACCACTAAATTCGGGGATCGAGTCAGGCTCGTGAATCTGTTAACAAAAACAAGCGCTTTGTGGGTGGCAACCCATGCTTATCATTACTAGTATATTAGTATAATATTTATTAATAAGTGTGATTTGAGGAGGCTCGCCTCTTCCTTTCTCGTGTTTCGTGTTTTGTGTTTTGTGTCCATGATTGCCCGGATTATGAAGACTCTCGTGCTCATGGTTTTGTCCATCGTCCACTCGATCTTCAATCCTTTGCATGCTTATATATGGGAATCCAATATCCTAGATCTTATTGATTCACGTTTATCTATTAGTATAACTAATTAACGACTTTAGATTTGCGTAGAGACCCCTTAATATTTAGATTATGCCTTGAAATTAGTATGGGGGTAACAGTCTCACATTGAGGACAATGTGTAGTTCTAGTATGGGGGGGGATCTTTCGATTTGATCTTACTTGCATTTGCCTTGTCTTCACGTAACCCTGTTTTCCCACCAAAAATAGAAAAAATATACCAAAATTAAATTTTTCAAAAAATAGAATAAGTGTTTTGACATGATGTTTTGTCTTTTTAAGGAATAAATTTTGACTTGATCGAGCATGTTGCGCTCTAGCTTGCCCCTTAACTTATATAAATTTAAGCTTTTGCTAGTCTTTTATACAAGAAGCTTTAAAACGCAAACTCTAGCTTGAAAAGAGCCAAGAGTTTGCAAGTTTCCATGATAGACTTTAAATATGCTAAGCTTACTTTATTAGACTAAGCATTCGCGGATCTTTTTATTAAAGATTTTAAATTTACGAAGAACGAGAAATGATAGAGTTTTATATAAGTTAGATGCTAAACATAGAGTAGTTGGAACTCTTTAAGGCTCATAGAGGTTAATTGTGGCTTTTTGCTCCCATTAGCTTAATAAACGTTATATAATTGTTGAATAAATAAAGTTACATTAGTTTTTTGCGATTCTTAGTTTAGATCACTTCGTAGAGATTCCTTCTGGTGAAAGTAAGGTACATATCGAGCTTTTGTCAGTGTTGTGGGGAAATAGGCTACCAATTCCTGATGGCTCGCTACCGTTGTCTAGGTAGTTAAAAGACCACAGGACTTGAAATTTGGCTAATAATAATAATGTTATGTAATAAACCGAAGCCGAAATAAGACTGCTACCTCTTGCCGGCTCACAACCGAGGTGGTAGTCGTTTAAAGGGTGGAGGTTAGAATAATAATAAAAACTGTGGGTTGATAAAAGTTGACTGCCTCTTACCGGTTCGCAACCAATGTGGCAGTCTTCTAAATAAGGCACATAGTAATAATCTGAGACTGATAAAAGTTTGTTGCATCTTGTCGGCACACAACCGATGTTGCGGCCTTCTAAAAAGTCGAGGATCACCGTGGTCAAAATAAGACTCCTGGACCATGGCCGGCTCGCATACCGATGTGGCAGTTGTTTAAAGGACCGAGGTTTAATAATGTTGCAATAATAATAATAAAAAAGCCAAATTTCGACTCCGGGGTTATCTAAAAAGGATAACCCCTAAATTATGAGAAATTAGAACCTTAATGTGGACCTTATTCTCACTATATCGTCTCTTTAGGAAAGCATTTCAAACTAATTGTGGTCTAAATCGAGTTTACTTTATGTGAATAAGACATTAATTTATTTGTCATGAATAATAATAATAAAAGCTTTAGAGGATCTAAGAATAAGGGAGCAGAAAGTAGCTATGCATCCACATTTAGCATTTATGAGTAGTGTTACCATCTTAACTTGTATTTAACAATGATTTCATTTTTAAGCTTGGTTTAGGGCGGGTGAAAAATCAAGGACGATGAATTTATCCTTTTAGTGTTTCTTGTTCCGTGAAGTTACGATATGAATGAATGATAATAAATGCATAAAAATGGTAAAACGGGGAGCTTTTTAAAACATGTGATTTCTTACTCCCCTTAGATGAACACTTAGATACTTTTCAAGGTAATTAGTCTAAGGGGGTTAAAATTCTTGGTTTTCTAAGTTTGTATTTATGACATTGCGTGAGGATACGACAATGGCTTAATATGGGAGATTTTGGTATGTGCATAAATAAACATACCTTTTACTTAATAAAACAAACTAAAAAGAGCAATAATGACCAATAAATATAGAAAAATGCATGGTATTCGTTTGTATTGTGAATTGTGTCTTGCATGTAACAGATATTGCACAAAAGGACAAAAATGAAGCAAAACGGACAAAACCGAGCATGAGACTACAAAGAGTATAAGAAATCAAAGCCGAAGGCGTATTTATCTTTAATGGGCCAACTCGTACCCATTAAAATGGGTCGGGTCAGCCCATTAAGATATTCTACCTATTAAACATAAAACTAAAACCCATTTATATAACATAAAGTCCAAGCCATTAAAAACTTACCTTGGCCCAAGTTAAAGCCCAACCCTAAGCCCGGTCAATCCCACTTTTATAAAAAGTCAAAGTTACTGTTGCTCCACCCTTTTCCCTCTCCATTTCAGTTTCACCTGCAACTTACAACACCAGGGTAAATCCCCAAACACACACGCTCGACCCTAACCTCTAGAACATCTGACACACGCCTGACATCACCCAAAGAATGACATGTTGGCAATCCCAACGCATATGATTGGTTGAGAGACGTGGCAGCAAATCAAGGGCCAACATTATGTTGCTTGGAGGATAATCAAGATTGAAGGGCCAGGATTGATTGAAGAGGAGCATCCTAGGGTCCTAGAAGCTTCACCTCTCAGCTATATAAGGAGGACTCTTCACTCACCACAAGATGTCTAGTTTTAGCTTATTTTTTTGTTAGTAGCATATTTGTAACGTTTAGCTTATTAAACTTTCTTTTCCAGCATTGTAAACTTTTCTATATTAATAAAATTGCAAGTTTCCTTTTAAATATTAATGTTTTAAATTCTGTTTTACTTTAGCTTATAATGATTTAAATGTCACTTAATAAGCTCTAATAAGCTCCTTGTACTAAATAAGCTAACTCGTATTCAGTTAAGCCCTTAAAGCTTAACTGAATCAAAACTTAACCGTATTCCACCCTAAATATACCTTAGCTTATGTGGATGATAAGCCAATTTGGGATGGGCTTATGGATAATACCAGCTTGTTTTTAAACAAGCTAGAGCTTGTAGATCAGCTCCTTGAGAGCTTATTTGTCCCTGTTGTTGAATACTAGTAATCTTAAGATCAACCAAGAACAAGAGTGAGATGTGGGTTGGGATGTTAAAGAGAAATTAGATGGAAATAGATGAATGTATTAATGAAATGTATGGAAAAATGGAACAACCAACCCTCTCCAAGACTAGGAGAGGGTGTATATATACTACTATGAGGCCGGCCATGGGCTGATTTGGGCCTCCCATGGACCTTGGGCCGGACTAGATTACTAATCTAATCCTGATTCTAACTACGAGCTAAGACTTGTTACAACTTGGAAGTGACCGACACTTTTCGTGTTTCCAACAATAATGTTTTATAGCAATTTTCCAAATTGCTCACTTATTCATGTTCTTCCACAAGTTTCTAAGGCCTTTCCCGATTAAACTTAATCCACCATGATGATTTGACGGTTGATGATTTCGATTTGGCGGGTATAAAATGGTTCCATGTGAGGGTCAATGTTAGGTGGGTTTTGAAAGACTTAAGGAACGTCATTTGTTAGAGAGTTAACAAAGCGAATGGGGGAAGGAGTGCTTGCACGTGAGGTCCCTTCGCCATTCACATCATAATCATCAATAAGATGAGAGGAGGATGGTTGATCGATGGCGGAGGAAGAAGAAGTGGAGTGACGACCTCTTCTCGTGCCATGATCCTTTCTAGTCTTTCGCTCTTGATGAGCAATAAGGGGATTCATGACATGATCGTACAAGACCTAGGACTCGTTTGACAACTCAGAACTCTCACTCATAATGAATTTAAACAAACGGGTTAACAACATACCATAGGGTAAAAACAAAAATCAAGCTAAATTAAAATTCTCTCTCACTTATCAATAAAGCAGGGGGCGATATGGCTATTGTCTTTCGCCAGGTTGGTTGAAGATAACCTTCGGATCAGTGTAGGATCGACCTATTGATCAGATAGATTCATTTAAGAAGAGTCTTCTTGACAGTGATTTCAGCTGTAGTATTGAATCTTTCTAACACATAAGATTTGATTCTTCGTACTCAGCTTGTTATCATTATCAAGAACGTCTCAAAGCAGACAGGCACGTAAGAGTGAACCAGTGAGTTACTATCTCTCCGATCTGATATAGAAAATTGATTTGAAATTCAATCGGTGTATCACTTACAATTGTTTTTGTGACACACCGAGAGTGTTAATTCGTTCAGAAAAAGTCACTAACAACGTTGATCCATTTCTGGAACGCAAGTTCTGATTTCTGTTATAGAATCGCACCTTCGTTTATCTTCAAGTTGTCACAGTTTGAATTCATAAAAGAATGCACATGTTTACTACCATGAGCTTGTTTGATGTTGACTCTTGCAGGATTTCCATCTTCATTGTGAATAATTTCACTATGATGTTCTGGCAAAATCACAAGGATAATGCGAAGGACTCTTAAAATGTATCTTGTAATTCACATTGTGTGACTTAGCAAGAATAATTTGACAAGTGTCCTAATGAGATTTATGGATGATCTCTTTTGGCTAAGAATCAATTAGTGCATTTGATTTTAGTGTTCGGAGATGGAGCTGAGTGCCCACCTTTTGAATATCAACTAACTCGGAGTGAGAGAGTCAATAGAAATGAGTGTATCTCCGTGAGTTTTGAAACAAAGTCTTTCTGACTTTGAGTAGCTGGGAGGGGTTTGTACATAGCGTCATTGGGTCCATGACTGTCTTCAAGTCTGACAACACTGAGTGTTTCTGACAGCATTTGTATTGACCCGGTTCTGCCATAAGTGTATGGTGGGCCTTCTTTATTTTCACCCTTTATCCTTACATTTCTTTTTCATCTTCAACCCCTTTAATGCCATACAGAGACTTCATAACTTATACCTCTGTATGGGTTTGTTCCAGTGTTAGCTCATCTCAGCGGCATTATTCCATGTTCTCACCTTTTCTCCTTTGTAAATTTAACTATTGGTCTTTGCTCTTAATTAGTGGGATATCCCGGGTAGATCCTCCGGTTCTGGGCTGGTTCTGGGATCTGAAAACCAAGCCTAACGCCTTATTAACTCCTATTTCATAAATTTAAGACATGGTTAGACTTTGGGTATTTAATCATGATCCTTCTTAAAACATTGAAAATTGAAATCCAAAGTGTATTGTATAAATATCATAAGATTTACACTTTGAGAGTTTATCATTATCACTAAAAATCTACCCCTTAAACATGTGGCATTGTAATCGTAGTACATGCTAGGTATGGAGTGCATTGAGGTCCATTTTATTGATCAATTTGTCAATATACCTTTCAGTCACAGGTTAACTATCATTTTCTCCCACACTATTTTTCCAAATTGTTAATCCAATTGATATTTGGGGATATCAATTGATTAACCGTTCGGGGACAAAATGAGATATGATAGCAGATTGGAACATGTTATTGCTCCCCCTCAACTTTTGAGGGTTTATAAGATGATGCCGAGTACAGTTATTTGAAAATTTTGAATTTACTTAAGAAATTCTTTGAAAACTTTGTACTCGAGCACATCTTATTTTTCACCAAAAAATCTACACTATTAATGAACATATTCACAAGATAAGTGTATTTACGAGGATTGTCCTTTTTAAGATGAGAACAACATATGATAAATCATATGGTCCTTTGTAGAAGCCGTAGGTCAAATTTGATCTTAAGTGTGTTATGTCAAAAATTGGTTAATTGTTGATAACTTCACTCGTTCGGTCCTCAAAGAAAAATTACACCTTGATCGGTTTTCACAAAATTATGCTCGTTCGATCCTTACAAACATGTGCTCGTTCGATCCTCACAAACATGTGCTCGTTCGATCCTCTCATTTAGACACTCGTTCGGTCCAGTCAAATAGTCACTCGTTCGGTCCCTTCAAGGAATTACTCGTTCGATCCTCTCATTTAGACACTCGTTCGGTCCAGTCAAATAGTCACTCGTTCGGTCCTTTCAAGGAATTACTCGTTCGATCCTCACATGATTCACTCGTTCGATCCTCAAAGGACTTCACTCGTTCGGTCCACACTAAACTTCACTCGTTCGGTCCTGTCTAAGAAACACTCGTTCGATCCTCACAAGATTCACTCGTTCGGTCCTGTCTAAGAGTTACTCGTTCGATCCCCATTTTTTTTATTTTTTTGAGAGATACTCGTTTGATCCTCACTAGTTTCACTCGTTCGGTCCATAAATCACTCGTTCGACCCTTACACTTATACACTCGTTCG
>BQNB010194206.1:0-11471 GCA_026074375.1 Tanacetum coccineum
CACATGTTATAAAATAACCATAGAATATAATAGTCCTTGTTGATATTATTATGTCTATTGTTGCTTTACATGACAATTATCAAGTTATTTGTTGATTATTAAGTTTCTGCCAAAAGTTACATCGGGATAAATATTGCTTAGTATTCCAACAACTGATTATACTTTAGACATAATTAAATGATAGCATAAAGAATGTAAGAACAAATGGACTCAAAGACAAGACATGAGCAGAAGCCATGTACTTGTATGCTAAGTAGGCAAAGTACAAGTAGCTAGCTTGAATAAGAGTGGTAAAGTTCGCAATGATAATACCGGGTGAAGAGTAAATTTCATATTTATAAGCAAATAGAGATGGCCCAGGTTGGCTAAACAAAGTAAAGGATTAATTGGAGGTCTGGAGATGGTATCAGCAGAGATGGCTCACACTGGCTTGATAGGTCTGAGTTAATTTGAATATTTGAATGAGGATTTTGATACTGATAATGGTTGGGAGTATATACATTCTCACGGATACCGCTGATGTAATATCATCTTATAACTTAATTTGTTATTTAACAGTAACACAATTGATCATTAAAGAGTACATTATATCCTTTTCTTATAACTTAAGTTGGTATACATGTCCTTCCATTTTACAAGACGCCTTTTCTATATTCACAAAATTTTTACTTCTTGATCATTTTATCAATGAGTTTATTTGATAATATAGTTTGTCTACCAATCAAACAACTTATAAGCTTGTATCTGCAAATATAATCTTCAGCTTCAACCGAATACCGATACATGTTAGAAGATCTCAGCAGCTTCAGAAGTTAGAATGGATAAGAAGCAAGTGAAGCTGCTGCTCGGTGGAATCACTCAACGGCAAATGAATTACTTGCACCGCTTTTACAATGTGTGCATCAAAGATCGACATTGTGTTAGAAGAAAAGTCTACATCTGCTGACAACAGGGCAAATGGGTTACTATCCAGTGCATGATGGTGTGTGGTTTGCCATTCTTGTGTAAAATCGATTGCAATACATTTATTTGGTAGTATAAATGAGAATTTTACCTATTATTTGAGATAAGTTTTGGTCAAACAGATTCACTTTAGCAAGTGATGTATTCTATTTGTAATACTCTAGTCTGCATAATGTTCATCAAGGATATAAAGTGGAAACTTTGGAGTGATTTTTGATAGCAATAGTTTGGGATTGTTCCCAGAGACCACAAGATGGTTCTACATATGCCCATTTTGACACGAGATACACTTAATTCTCATATTACAATCTGATGCGATATATATTAATGATTCATAGTTGATTGATAATCTACAATGTAGGCTGGACAATGGTAACTATGACATACTATGAGTAAGCGTCTTTTATTTCTTTATTAGTTAATCTCAAAGGCTGCTTTATCTTATTAATGTATTGATATTCTTTCCAGATTCATGGAATGATTCTACGGGGTGTTTGTAAAGATGGTTCTTGATGAGGTTCTTAAGTACAAGCACACATGCGGTGTTCACAAAAGCTATGTCATGCATATGAATAAAGGAAATTCTTTTGGTGCAAAAGCATACAAATCATTAGCAGTTTTAAATGTAATAGAGCTATTCAAGCTCGTATGTCTGAGCACAGCAAAAGGTCACACGGTTCCAAATTTGCTTGCTGAAACATCGAGACGATATTCAGAACATGATCTAACAAGAGAACAAAATTCTCTTCATGAAACGGATATGTTGTCGATCAATGAAATGGATGGCCAGAAAGAAGTTGTAGATGATGATGTTGAATTAAGTGAAGATGAAAGCAGCCATTCTTATTCCACTATACATGAGTGTAGTGTCAAAGCTACAATATTCAAAGCGGAATAGGTTTACATGGACATAAGTCAAAGAAATGTAAGAATATTGTAGTACCAAGTATTTTGAATTGTTAACTTGTCCATCAGTGGAGGGGGTAAAATGGGCAACTTAGGTACTTGGGTAACAGCCTAACGGGTCAAACGGGTAGCTATTATGTGCAGGTCAAGGGTTGAGTCTGTTTAGAATGACCAACTAACATTGTTATCATTTTTTTAGTATTGCAAATACTTACTGTATTTTTTTTGAACATTACTCACTGTATTAAATAGGATTACCAAAGCTATATGTCTAATTTAACAATTTAATTTATGTTAAGTATAATATTTTGGATACTTTAAGCATGTTAATGCACGTCTAACATAATTTTTTACCTGTCTAACCCGTTTTGGTTTTTTTTATTATCTATATTTTTAAGATATCCATATATTACAAACCCATATTAACCTACATCAGACTTAACTCTTGAACCTAAAGGCTGGTGCGAAAAAACGTCTAAATCACTGTAACAACGGGCTGATGCTATGGGAGTTCAATTATATCAAAACTTAGGGATTCTAATGATGAAACCAACATTGAACCTTTACAAGTAGGAGATTATCATTAAATGTACCATCACAAGTATATGTTGTGCACTTTATAGCAAAACTTTTATGAACCAAACCCGCCCGTGAAGCATACAACAATGCCAAGATCTTAGGAGTTGAAGCATAATGGAAATTTTGGATTATTAGCAAATACTGTTAATAAGTTCATACATCATAGGTATTATTAATGGATAGTGTTTCATTGTTTTAGTTTGTGTGTGCTCAAATGAACCATAATGAATATGATTTGTGTATTACAGATGCATTAATGCTTGGCACCGTTACTCCCCTATTTGTAATACACGAGGCATGCAGACCCGTGCGATGCACACGGGTTGTATCTAATTGTTGATTTTGTACAGTTTCCGTGAGTTGGGGAGGTGACTTCTTTGAGCATGATGATCCACCATTAAATGATATGCGCGCTAATGTCTCCGCTATATTTGTTTCAAAAGAGTCACGCTCTGAGTTTCCTTCTTGCCTGAAAACATTATAATTATAATCTTTATTTGACAGCCTTTCGACAATATAAATATCACGCCATATTTGTAAACTACTTTAAGTGTGGTAAGAAAGATAATACATTTCAGTCCAAACTTATTTTTAGCAGAAGATTGAGATTATACGGCACGTATGATTTTATTGGATGCTTTTGCATATGGCTGACAATGTTTCTTTAATAATTGTGATTCCCAAACATGTTTTGTTTACCAGAACCATTCGATGCACTATATTTGTTTTCGATAAACTATTAAACTTTTGCTTATATGTGATCCGGTAGCGTCGGTTTATTTGTAACTACCTTCTGTTAAATGGCTTTGTTACATAACTTGCAAACTTGTGTGTCAAAGTCAAATATTAAGCTCTTCGACATAGTTGAAACTGAAAATAGATTTTGCCCATATAAGTTGCCCCTTTAGCTGTACAATAAGCGTTAACACAATTATAGCTAAGTTTGCTATATCAGTACTGTAATAAGTATTACAAAACTTGTTCAAATATGGGTTAACAATGTCTCATGGGTTCAAGAAAGACAAATGGTTTAAAGTATGCATAACAAATAGCTGCAACATCAGCTTATGCAGTGTTCGTATGCTTCCAAAGTGCAGCCTAACCATGTACATTATGAGCGTTCATCTTGTTCGCCATTTTCATCGCCTGCTCACACAAAGCAAAACCCTATTCATCAAAACAATTCACAAAAAAACCCAGCTTTCAAATCATTATAAAAAGTAAATCTGTTTGCCTTTTTCTAAGTTTTTAACAAAATACTCTGCGATTCCCTATTCGTTGATCTTTTTTCTTCCTTTTACTGATCTTTCGGACTTCTTCTTCCAAGCCCGACTCAGATTCAGAGTCATGTCAACGGCTGCGACTGCTCCGTCTTTAAACGGTTGCAAATTAACCCGCTTGACACGGTTCCTATACTAAGATGTCGTCATACTTTTGCATTATTTAGAATGAAATGGTAAATTTTCACGAGTCTTTCTTTGTTCCACAAAATGATTTGCAACTCATTCACACCATTTTATTTCTAGGCAACAAAATGTCTTGAAAAAGCATTCGCTTCCTGCACATCAATAGATACAAAAACCAAAATCTGACGGTATGCACAAAACTACATCCAAACTGTGAATGAATCTGTTAGTGGTTTGGTTTTAGTCGGCTTAGTAGTAGCTAGTTTTTTTTTGCTTTCTAAGTCTAAAACAAAACCAAAAAAAACTTATGACGTCACCCCTGTAAACCACAATGCCAAGCGCCCCCTAATCATAGCTTGGTCCATTTCTTAGACATAATTTTCAAAGCACATCTAATCAATATCCTTAGTATGTAGAAGGAACCAATTAATGGACTTTTACTCATCTATTGTTGGAAATAATGAAGTGTGAACTATTATACATTTCTAATGGAGGAACAGAAACTAACCATTCAAATTAATATACCTTTTGTAGGTCCATAGGTAAATGGGCTGGTCATTATGTACCAATGTATTGGCACAACATTAGCAGAACCTCCATAAACGTAAAAATAAATATTAGGACATTATTAGTTAACTTTGTAAGCTTGAACATAATTCACATGATCAAACTCATCCTCGTTTGTGGATTGAACTGCTAATCTTTGAAGACATGCAGTGGATTCGCTCAGCCTGGATTTTAAAAAGTGTCTTGCCTGGTGGACGTCTGATATCTAGTATGAACATAAACATGGACATTACAAAACGGTATCTAATAGATAAAGAAAATACAGTAAAAATGATCAATTAAGTATAGTCTACCCATGTTAACTGGTATTATAGTAAGTCAAACTTATTCCCTATTAAATTTGAACTCTTAATCCGTCGGTATGATAGTCAAACTTATTTTGTTCTGTAATCTTACGTTGACATGGTAGTTATAAAATTCTTTGTTCCCTATTAAATTTGAGCTTTAAGTTGAAGCATAGTTTCAATTCTTTATCCCTTCCTGGTGCATCTTTGATCACTCTTTTCTGTCTTATCTTAGTTTGGAATTTGACTCGGCTCATTGAGCTCGAAAATTTCCTCACCTTAAGCCTAAATGGGTATAGGATAAGTGTCACCAATCCATTTTCAAGTCATGTTGTGTGTATTGTCCAAGGATCCTAAGGAGTTCATTGTATTGTTCCATGACCGGTCTAGAATCAACCATCTTGTAATTGTTAAAATTACTAACAAGGAATTTCTTACTAGAAGAACCCTCTGCCATGTACTTGGATTCAAGTGAATCCCACAACTCCTTAGCCGATTCAATATTTTTATATACATCAAAAAGAGAATCAGACATACCGTTCAATATATGACCCCTGCATATGTAGTCATCATTCTCCCACTTTGCCCTTATCCTTATCGCTTCCACTGTTGCATCTTCCAACAATTCCGGCATCGGTGTAGTCAACACATAAACCACCTTCAACGTTGTCAACAAGAAATGCATCTTCTTCTGCCATCGCCTAAAGTCATGCCCCTCAAACTTATCTAGTTTCCCAAAATTCGTAGTCATCTCCTTCACCGTATTTCCAGCCATGATCACAACAAATACTTAATACGTTTGTTATTAATTTGGGGTGTGTGTGTGATGCTCCTGGATATCTCTGTTGTATCGTGTTGAGTTCACTTTCCGTATTAAGTATTTCGACCCTATAAGATGCCTGGGTTGCACGAAATCTCAATCGGGATAATACAAAGAGAATGGCAATTTGTGTTCTAGGCACAAGAATCACAAATCAAGAACAATGAAGGAATTGTATATGTTTTTCGTATCCTGTTCTGAGACCAGATAACTTCTATTTATGAAAAAAGCAGAAGTTTAAGATAGTTAAAAGTGGTTAATATCCAACAGTTGTGTAACTGTTCACCAACAGTTATGTTGGTTGGGTTTTGGCGGGAAATTAAGGTAAATCCTTAATACAGATTTATAAAAATCGTTTAGGTTTTGGGGCGCTGCCCCAAACCCCACGAGGGGCGCTGCCCCCTCGACCCCTGCCCGCTGACCTGGCAGCGGGACCCCAGCAAGGGGCTCTACCCCTTGACCCCCGCTTTTCTGTCCTGGTCGAGTTCATATTAGCTCAACGAGTGTGCACTCCACACTTCCCTAACTCGTATCCGAGCCGAATATAAAATCTCATCGGTCTCTAGTAAATCATCATTACCTAAATGACTGTCGATGACACTAAAATCACTAACAGTTTACTTCTTGAAAATATCAGCTTATGCCACCTCCATCAAGCTAATGTAATGTAAGCTTTTATATTGTTTAATGTAAGCTTATTCCTCTTCTGTATCAGCTTGCTCATTTTTTGGTGTTTGACCATAAACAGGATTCTACGAGGTTTAATAAGCTCTTAAATAAACAATCACAAACACCCTTTTAATCCATTTTTAATACTTGATTATTGTAAGAGAGCAAAGATAATATATTATTGATTGTGTTTTTTTATTACATAATAAGGATTGGCTATGTATTTATACTAAATACATACCTTAATAACTAAACAATGCAAACCCTAAACATAATGGACCTAAACCCACAATTTGGTTTGGGCCTAATAACCTAGCCATCTAATACTCCCCCGCAGTTTGAACGACAGACTTTCGAATGGACAAACCGAAACATATGTTGAAAGCTGCTTCTTCTTATTTTATTCTATCACCTTCTTTGTTCTTTGTTGAAATGGAAGAATAACTGTAATTAGCGGCATAATTGTTTATCGCTTGTGACTTCCTCCTTTGCGTGACTTTTCTTTACGTCATGGCTTACTTTGCCTTTAGGTAGGAGCAACAATTTACGACCAACTATTTGCGAAAAATGACAATAATCTCCGGTGGTAAAACAAAGAGTAATGCTGATGACAAAGATTTTGTTGATTGATGGCTAAATCAACATATATGAGAAGTGTTATGACGGCTGGGATTTTTGGTTTTCTATGGTTTTTTATTTGATTTGGATAAAAAGACTACTAAAACACAAAATTAAAAAGCGAATAAAGTAAATAGGCCAGGATCCTTTCGAATCATTGACGAGTAGCCGATGACCGGAGGACAATTATTTTGTGGTGGGTTGAACCTAAATCTCTGATACCATGTAAGATAGCAAAGATAATATATTACTGATTGTTGTTGTTGCTTATTATGGATTCCAACATAATAAGGATTGGCTATGTAAATTTAACTAGCCAAATACAATAGGCTTAATAAACTAAGCAATGCAAACCATAAATCTATAATGAGAAACCTAAACCCACAATTTGTGGTTTGAGGTGACCTAATAACCTAGCCAAAAAAGAAGGACGGTTCAATGAGGATGTGCATAGACTACCGCGACTAAACAATACTGAGAGTAAGACAATCGTTATCCACTATCCCGAGGAACGTCAGATATTGTACTGCTCAACTTCCAAGATCCAGCATTTATTCGAAGATAGAATCTGGAGATCCGGTCATCACCAACTTAGAGTCTACGAAACAAGACGTTCCAACACGGCGAATTTTTCGAACTCGGAACAGTGCATTACAGGTTCCCAGTTTTATGCCAATACGACTGACAAACGCACCTCGGTATTCATGACTCATGAACGAGTGTGCAAACCTTACCTGGATAAGTTCGTAATCGTCTTCAACGATTATATACCTTATTTATTCAAAAAGACTAAAGAGAGCATAATAACACCTAAAGCAATTGTGTAATTAGCTTAAGAAGGAGAATTTTAACGCTAAATTTTTCGAAAAGTTGCATTTTTGGAATCCGAATGTACAATTTCTCCGGAATGACAGTGATAGTAGAGGCATACATGTGGACCCGGCCAAGAAGAGTCTATCAAGGATAGGCATCCCTCAAGGCCACCAACGAGATCCGCCAATTTCTAGGTCATTGAGGGTTACTATCGAAGGTTTCATAAAGATTTTCTAAGATTGCTTACGTCAATGACGAAACTTACTCAGAAAGGAATCAAGTTTGATTGGGGAGAAAAGGCAGAGAACGCTTTCCAATGATAAAGCATAAGTTGTGTAGTGCCCCAATTCTAAGCTTTAACCTGAAGGAGCGAAGACGTTGTGGTATACAGGAGGACATCGTCACACAAGGGATAGGTGCGGTGAAAATGCAGAAGAGAGAAGGTGATTGGCCTATGCCTCTCAGACATTAAAAGTTCACGAGAGAACTAACCACTCACTGATTTGGAACTTGGATCTGTAGTGTTAGCCCTAAAAAATATGGAGTACACTATCTATACGGAACCAGATGCAACGTATTTACACCGACACTAAAATCCTACAACACATTCTCGATCAGAAGGAGCATAACATGAGCAAACGCCGTTGGCTTGAGAATTACTGAGTGACTACGACTGTGAACAATTCGTTATCATCCAGGGAAAGAAAACGTAGTGGCCGATGCCGCTGAGCCGTAAAAACGGATTGAGCCATTGCGGGTTCGACATTGGTTTTGACAATTGGGTTGGACCCTTCCCATAACGGATATTAGAAGCTCATATCAACCCAGAAACCATAGAATATTGTAAACGATAGACGTAGGATATGATCCGAAGGTATAAACCCAAGGAAAGACATGGAACCCGAGCAGGAGAAAATCACTATCCCCGAAAGGAGTTAGTGTTGGTGAGGAATTTGAAACAATTGGATCGTAATCCGGAGAAGGATTACCGTATGCAACTGAATCAGAAAAACCTAGAACTTCTTGCGAGTATTCTTCACATGCCAATTCAATGACGTCAATTCGGTTCGCCGTCATATGATTGTAATTAGCCGTGTATCTCGAAGTTTGGTCCAGATTGAATGTGATGGCCTCTTTGCCAACACGAAGGGTTATTTCACCTTCGTAAACATCTATTAATGCACGACTGGTCTTTAAGAAACTTCTCCCGAGGATTAAAGGTACTCGGGGGTCTGGCTCAAAATCTACGACCACAAAATCTGCTGGAAACTGGAACTTTCCCACCATTAAACGGACGTCTTTGGCAATACCGATCGGTTCAGTGATTGAACGGTCTGCTAGCTCTAGCGTCATGCAAGTCGGGGTTAGTTCGGGAAGAGAGAGATCTTTCCAGACGGAGTATGGCATAAGATTAATGCTTGCGCCGAGATCGGCCAAGGCGTTGCATGTATTAATCCCAGAAAATTCACATGGAATGAGAAATCGGCCAGGGTCTCCAAGTTTTTTCGGTAACTTGTTTAGGATGACTGCTGAGCAATTCTCGTTCAATGGAGTTCTAGCCATTTCACTCAACTTCTCTTTGTTTCCGATTAAAGTTTTTAGAGTCGAGGCAAATTTTGGCATAAGGGTCAAGGCATCCGTAAAGGTAATTTCGAAACTCAAATCTCTAAAGATTTCGTAGAATTTCTCAATTTGGTCGTTAGCTTTTTCACGGCGCCTTTCATCATTTCTTCTTGAAGGAAATGGAATTGATGTTCGTTGGTTAGGCATTGGAGCACTAACGGGATCAACAACTGGCTCGGAAGTTGGATTTTGAGATTGGACTTGAATAACCGGAGGTTGGACGTCTTTGATGCTTCCGTTATTAGTAGGAAGCATCGTATCCTTTGTAACCTCGGTATCACAATTCATCACTTTCGGAGAAGAAGATGAAGTAGAAGGAATCGTGGGTCCTTGATAAGCAACACCACTTCGGGTGGTGATACCTTTCAAATCTTCCTTTGAGTAGAGTTCACCACACTTTCCATGTATCAAACCTGAAGAAATGTTATGCCGATGAACCGTTAGTCATGCCGTTAGAAGGAATTCATGTTGACGATAAGCTCCAGTTTGTGGAAGAGCCCGTTGAAATCATGGAACGGGAGATCAAACGATTGAAGCGGAGCCGGATACCACTGGTTAAGGTTCGCTGGAACTCTAGGCGGGGCCCTGAGTTCACCTGGGAACGTGAAGATTCGTTCAAACAAAAATACCCACAACTCTTCACAAACCGGGCTTCGTCATCTACTACAAGGTCTTAAGCTTTGAGGACAAAGCTCTTTTAACGGGTGGAGACTGTAACATTTCTCATTTTCGTGTCATTGTACGACTATATTAATGATCACTATTTATTTTAGTCCGATACGCGTTTACTTTTAATGTTTACTTTTAAGCTAAACCGCGTAGACTAGAAATAATCAATGAATGTAAACGGTCACCAAATAAATTAAGGTTTACATCAAACAAGTAAGGAATAATTATTTTGAGAATAATTATGTACTTTGCGTATTTTATTTTTATTGGTCACGTAAAAGGGTTACGTTTCGCGATAAAATACATTTGGACGCACCCCGGAAATACCTAGACTTACCTAGACTCAAACCAATACCCATATTAAACGCCTAGACACAGGAATTTACAAATGTCTTGCGTTAATATCACATGGTTCCCGAATTTGGACAAGAAATCCATAAACAAATCGTCCTTGGTGATACATTAGCTAGTAAAATCTTCCTAATGATCCTAAAAGGTACATGTACATATACTAGGTAATTAATTTATGTCCCAATGGTTCCCTAATGATCTTTGGCACATTGGGTAATAACCCATCCCTCCCCTAATTGCCGAATTCATGCATGTATACATACTAACCTATAAGATTTTGCTAGCCACTAAATCTTGTACCACAACTAACTCATTAAAACTTGTACTAAGTGGTATTAACATAAAACCATGAGTGTTTAACTAGGAAGTTCAAAATACCTCCTAGGGTACAAATTTGGTTCGGTATGGGTTGCCTAGGAAACCAAGGGAGTGAGCTAGTTCCTTGTCTATAAATATACATTCACATCTTACCCTTTGACACTCTTGTTAACTCTCACACACTTCAAACTCTCCTTTCTCTTGTTCGGGTTACAACCCGCAGCCAAACACACTCGCCTACCCTCTTTTCCATTCGGGTCTCCTAAAACCATACCCAAACACGAAACCACAAGAAGATCTACAAGCTAAGGTTGGGTTACGAAATTGGAAAGCCTTTGAAGGCTAGGGTTTGTCGCGGGTTAAGGTTGATCACTCCTCCTCGACATCCATTTCAATCTTAGGACTCTTGTAAGTAAACCCCATTCGGGCTACCTTTTAATTTATCTCTTGTGTTTCTATACGTGAAATGAGGACACGACGAATGTGATGGTGTGAGCCCACACGTGATGAACGTGCATGGTTCACGCCATGCATGTCGCATGCACATGAACCACATGGTTCACGAGTGCTTGACTCGACCCACATTCGTCTTGGTCTCACCATCACGACTAAAGGTCACGTTTGGTTTATGTGTTACACGTAAAGAGAACGTGAACATGCATGGATTTCAACCATGCATGGTGCAAATGTGTAAACATGTCACTTGAACGCACATGTTATATTTTGCGTATGTAGTGAGCGGCCATAGTCAAAAACATGCGTTGTTAACATAGATTCACCCTTTGAACAATGATCCGGAGGTTTGGTAAAATGGAAAAGAAATTTATCCATATTATTAGAGAGAAAAAGAATAAGAGATGGGAAGAGTGTGTGTTCTTGAGAGAA
>BQNB010194207.1:0-11471 GCA_026074375.1 Tanacetum coccineum
CGGTTCCCATACATCAGGATACCTCGTCTGTCCCTTTAATGACCACTCCAGTTATGGATATCACCGACCCTCAAACAGCTTCCATAATTGGAGAATCTTGATATTCCCCGTCAGGCGAGCAAAGCTATGGAGGAAAGAATTCATTTGTGGGAGACTCAAGATTTGCTTGGAATGATCAGAGAGCAGATGATGGAGTATATGCGGACGCAAGAGATTGATCGAAAAATCGAAGAATCAGTGAAAGAGGCGGTTACTGCATCAGTTCAGTATGCAATGAGAGCCCCTTGATAAACGCCAAACGCGTGTCGTAATAATATATAGTATATCCCGTCAGATAAGACAATTACTTTAGGAAAAATAATAGTCTATCTTCCGAGTGTCGTTTCCACGGCGAGAGATGAATTTAAATTCATGAGAATGTTTCGTTTGGTGCTTGAATGACAAATATTTTGGTTTTGGTTTTAAACTATTGTTATACTAAAAATTAAACTAATATTAATTCTAAGATTAAAAACTAAAAGATTATACTAAAATTGATATAAATGACAAATATGCTTGCTAAGTGACGTGAAATATTCCTTAAGTGTGGGCTTAGCTTTAACGAATTAAAATCCTTAGAAAACAAGTTGCGAGAAATTAAATGACAAGTAAAGTAAAATGCTTTTTAAAGTAAATGACAAGTATTTAAATTGCATTAAAAGTAAATGACGGTACGTAAATTGACTATTAATTTTTTTAAAACTTTTTAAACCACACTTAAATTCCAAATCACTAATCACTTAGCAACCACAAGTTAGTTAAACTACTCACTACGCATGGCAAATATCAAATAAGCTAACATTTTATAAAATAACTAATTAATTAAAAAATGATAGAAAATGTAACCAAATTAAAGAGCCACAAATAAACAATAACCACCCAATCTTACAAACTTAATAAACAAATAGTTTATCACTGTTAAGCTCTACTTCACTAATTAGCAAATAAAGGTGTCAACTTTATCTACTAATTACTTCATTCATAAAAACTATAAGATTAAAACTTATCCTATTATCAACCTATAAGACCCTTAAGCACCGGCCTTTAGATATAGAAGATGAATATAGAAGATCAGACATGAAAACGTTCTGACAAAATAAGCTAATAAGATGAAAACTTTAGATCTAAATCTACCCAAAACTAAGATGTTCAATCAAGTGAACTTGGATCGGGTATATTTAAAGATTTACATAAGAAAAATAAGCTAGAATTAAAAAAGCAACAATTTTATGCTAGAAAATAAGCTAAAAATATAAGATCTATTATTTTTAGATCTAATCCACCCGAAACTAATGTGTTCAATCAAGTGACCTTGGATCGGGTAGTTAAAGGATTAGAATCAATATATAAACTAATAAGCTTGAATATAAATAAGCAATCAAAAATAAGCTTAAAATAAGCTTACTCGAAAAGCTCTAAATCTAAAACAATATAAAATAAGCTAGTCTAAATAAGCTATGGAAGTAGCTTATTAGAATATAAGCTTAAGAGATGGGATCAAAAAATAAGCTATAAGCATGAGCTTATTTGGAGATAAGCAAAAAAGAAATAAGAAAAAGACAAGAGAATAAGCATAGATAATAAGCTAGAAATAAACACCAACCTTTGAAATAAACTTCTTCATTAATAAGCTCAAGAGTTACAATAAGCTAGATCTAATAAGCTTCAATAAGCTTTACAATAACCCAAAAATAACTACATATTCTGCTCCTAAATCTAACACTACAACCTACTATTTTTGAAAATAAAACCTAATAAGCTAAAAGACATAAAAATAAGCTACACTACTCCTACACTATATTGAAAATAAACTAAATTTCTAACACCCAAATGAGATGCACAACGTCTGTTTTTGTAGCCTCCAAGTAGGAGGGGTATTTTCGTCCTTTTAGGACATCCACCACTCATATTGCAAGATCTGAGGGTATTTTGGTCTTTTTGCCATCCACCAACCGCCTCATTATTGCCAATGATTGGCACAGATCCCATGCAAGCCTACCTCCGACTGACACACGCCTGGCACCCTCAGATCACGCATTTTGGACATGTGTCATCACCTAATTGGCCATCCATCGCCACCTCGTACTGCCACATGAAATTCTCTGCCACCTCGTACTACCACCTCGTATGAACAGTACCTCGTACCTGCCATGTGACACTTAATCATTAGAATGCCACGTGTCACCACCTGAGTGGTGCCACGTGGCCTGTCAGCCGTCGCCGGAGCCACCACCGGAACACCAATCAACGACGGCGAACCACCGCCGGACCACCGGTCAACGGTGGCGGACCATCGTCGGACTACCGGTCAACCACCGTCGGACCACCGGTCAACGGCGGCGGACCACCGTCGGACCACCGGTCAACGGTCAGGTCGCCGGGTCAGGTCGGGTCATGGGCCGGGTCTGGTCGGGTCTTGGGCCGGGTCTGGATCGGGTCGGGGTCGAGTCGTGGGCCGGGTCGGGTCGTGAGGGGGATAAACCCCTCTGCAGAATCGAACTCGGGACCTCTAGCTTAGAGGCTTAAGGGTTTCCTTTTTGCCATCTGAGCTAGAGCATAGCTCAATTATACATATGCAAAATTAATCCTATAAGGGCATTTGGGCTTGGACCATATTTTCATAAATAAAAGGTTCAAACAGGGACTAAAAAGGTTCAAAATAAAAAGGTTCACATATGAAAGGCCGGTACCGTTGGAATCGTAATTTCGTGCTCCTTCCAATGGTGTGATCGAGTAACATTAACGACTTCGTTTGGATCTCGATAAACGCGAAAACGTCGTCGAAAGTCACCCGAAAATTACTGTTTTTGCTTTGTTTTCAATCCTTTGTACCTGTAAGACATAAAAACACAATACAAACATATTTGCAACATATTTTAGTGTTTTAGTCCGTTTATTAGCATTTTTCGGGGTACAAATGATGTGTGTTTTAGCACATATCAAAATTCCCCCACACTAAGCCATTGCTGGTCCCACACCCAATGTAAATAAAACACGCCCGGAAATAAATAATTAAATCCCATTTTAAATTATGACCCCTCACAATCAAACAAGAACAGAAAATGTCCATTAAGAAGGTTCAAAAATCATTTATTTCGAAAGCGCCCCCATTTTAACCACTTATTCATTAATAGATAAAAACTAAGATAACAATTAAATAAAATTATTTAAAAGGCTTTAAGAACGGGAGTTCGTCATTCTTGATTTTCACAATCCCCAAACTAAGCTTAAAACGAAATTACAGTTAAATATAAGATTAGATGCTAACACTACTCATAAATGCTAATTGTGTAAGTATAAACTTAACTTTTCGCTCCCATTATTCCTAAATCCTCTAAGTATTTTATTATTATTTTTATTGATGATAAATAAATTATGTCCTTATTAATATAAAGTAAACCCGGTTTATACCACAATTAGTTTGAAATTCTTTCCTAAAAAGACGATATGGTGAGAATAAGGTCCACATTAAGGTTCTAAATTCGCATGATTTAGGGGTTATCCTTTTTATTTCATCCGTAACAACTCAACTACGAGTCCAGACGCGAAGGCTTTATTTAGATAACCCCGGAGTCGAAATTTGGCTTTATACTTATTATTATTACCTCCACCCTTTAAACGACTGTCACATCGGTATGCGAGCCGACCATGATCCAGAAGTCTTATTTCGGCTTTGGTTTATTACATAATTATTATTATTATTAGTCAAGTTTCAAGTACACTGGGTAATTTCCCTCAACCTTATAGAAGATGCATGCATCGGTTTGTGAGCCGGGTTAAGACATGCAGCAGAACTTTTTATCAGTCTCGGATTATTATAACTATGTGCCTTATTTTGAAGGCTGCAACATCGGTTGTGAGCCGGCAAGATGCAGCAAACTTTTATCAGCCCACAGTTTTTATTATTATTTATTACCTCCACCCTTTAAACGACTGTCACATCGGTATGCGAGCCAACCATGATCTAGAAGTCTTATTTCGGCTTCGGTTTATTACATAACTTTTATTATTATTAGCCAAATTTCAAGTCCTGCGGTCTTTTAACAACTGCCACATCGGTTGTGAGCCGGCAAGAGACAGTAGTCTATTTTCCCGCAACACTGATAAAACATCGATGTTTACCTTACTTTCACCAGAAGGAATCTCTACGAAGTGATTTAAACTAAGAATCGCAAAAACCTAAAGCAACTTTATTTATTCAACAATTATATAGCGTTTATTAAGCTGGTGGGAGCAAAAAGCCACAATTAACCTCTATGAGCTCTAAAGATATCCAACTAATCCATGCTTAGCATCAAACTTATATTTAACTCTATCATATTTCGTTCTTTGCAAAATTTTAAAGTTAAGCAAACGCTAAGTCTCGAAAGCTAAGGGGAAAGCTAGAGTTTAAAACTCGATCAAGTCAAAAGCTACCTAGTTCTACGGGCCTACTTATTACTAACATTTTTATATTTTCATCATCATTTTTTTTTTTTCATTATATATATATATATATATATATATATATATATATATCATAATAAAACAATAAAAAATTTAAAATTTTGGTCAAAACGGGGTTGCGTGGGAACACATATAGGCACAGGTATGATCACATTTCGATAGAACCCCCCCTCCCCCACACTTAGAATGGAACATTGGCCTCAATGTTTAAAAATGTCGGGTTTTACCCTCACACTTACGAACGAAAAAGGCAAATGCAAAAAATTCCAAGTGTGAAAGGGGAAACACAATTAATATACATGATCAGGATTGATGATTCCAAAATAAGTAGAAGATCGAAGACAGGATGATTGGAGGATTGAAAACAAGCACGGGTCTTCATGATCTTGAGGAATCATGCAAAAACGAAACCACATACCATAGAAAGAAACATGCCCCCACACTTAGGCTATAAAATCACACACTATCTTATTAATCAAGAAAATAGAAAGAAGAAAAGACACGGGTTACCTCCCGAGAAGCGCTTATTTTTGTTAACCGAGTCTTGAGCCTGACTCGATCCCTCACACTTGATTTAGGTCAAGGGGGATAGAAATGGAGATACGGAACATCCAAGTAAGGAATGTCCCCTCCAGAAATCATCATCGGGCTTTTATAAAAATTAGAAGTGATTTCGCCTCGATGAGATAAGAGAGGAGAAATAAGAATACTAGGATTGAACACTTTGTCCTCGTTTTTAGACGAAAACGGAAGCAAAAGGTCAAACACTGGACAAAGAGGATCATGGATGAATGAGATAGAAAATTCATCCCATGATAAAAGTCTCTCGGATTGGACTTCAATGAATATCCCTGGATCAAAAATTTTGTTTCTGGATCTGAGGGAATCATGAGAAGGAGTGAAGTCCAAATCCGGATCAAAGGTGGGAAGGGTGGGCAAAATATTAGGCATAAGAACATAGTGTACATAAATACCCTTCACCACTTTGGTAGTCACAACACCCGTATCGGGCTCAAAATCAAAAAAAAATCTCAACATCTGGTGGTTCCGGAGTAGGACGAGGAGGTGACATATCATTAAAATGATCAAGGTTAGATGACTCATTTTTGGGAAGGGGAAAGGAATCATTATTAAGCAATTCTTCAAGAAAACGAATATCCTATTCTGAGTCATAATCGTCATCCTCAATGCCAGGTGGCATCGAGTCATTTGTAGCAAGAAATAAGTCGATCTCCTCCATATGAGAGTCACTATCCTCAACGAGGATAGGAGATGGAGAGATAGAACACAATAATCGATCAACAGCAATTTCCAAATTAAGTTCTTTCGGCGGTCGTAGAGATGAATTATTATACAATAAATTCTCAACAAGACGAATTTCTTCCTCTAGATCAAAGTCGGCTTTCTCAATTCCTGATGGAATTGGATCGATATGAGCGAGTTCACCGGAGAACTCCTCGAGAAGATAATCAAACTTAGGTGAAGAATCAATTAAAATATCACGGTTAAGCAAAGATTCGATAAGATTAGACTCGGCATTGAAATAATGCGGATCAATCTTTGGAGAAATGATTTCTTCATCATCAAAAAGAGGGTTCGAATAAATTTTGAAATTTTCCATCGGAACGTCCTCATCAAAAAGTGACTCGTCATCACTAGAGGTGAAATCGTCGTTTGAATCAAAGAGAGGATTCGAGAAAGTCGTAAAATCATCACAAACTGGCATATCACACTCACTTTCATTGTCGGAAAAATCCTCGGACTCACTTGGGATTGGGACAAGGTTCTCAACACTAGACTTTATTAATTCGTCCGATTCCTTTTCAGGAATAGTGTCAAGATGCTCGTCCCCCATTATGAGAGAGTCCTCGGGCTCTCTAGTCGGTAAGACGGGAGGGGAAGATGTGATAGCAACAGACGGAGAATATCGAGCAATAATATCTCTCAAAGGAATAGAATCATCCCTCGTGCGTCATCAAATTACAAAATAGTTTTAATAACGTTGTGAAACAACCAGCAAGAATACTTTTCTTTTCCATTAAAAATCGCTACTTTTTTTCCCCGCATCTCAGATGTCCAAACCATATGTAACTTGTAAAAGAGTTGATTAATTTTAAAATCCTCACATCTCTTTTTCATATCATCATCAATCATCTCACCTCGAAATCTTTTATAACTCAATATAATTCGTGATATCTTTAATTTTCGTCATCAACACCGCTTTCTTCTTCACTCCATTATTTCTTCTATACACATGACCTTTCTTTTTAAGACTTCCGCCTATTTTATTAATCCTCTCGATTTCAAGAAGTTGAACGGTAGAAAATTGTTGGGGTTGAATTTGGTCAAAACGGGAATAAATCGGATTATAACAAAAATTAGGATCATAATTTTGGTTCATCGGTTGACACTGAAAATTTTCATGAAGAACCCCGCAATTTTACTCATAAGGAGATTTGGTTGTGGCTCGACCGGGAAATAATGTAGAGGTTGGTTAAATCCAAAGTCTTGATTGTAACAGGGACCCTGATCAAAGACGGGTGTGTTCCCTGTTTGACAATCGTAACCTGAATGAGAGTTCCCTCCACAAAATTCACACGAGTATGTCTCCGTATTGGTATTGTGGAGGTTTGTTGAAGAAATATCGGTGTTTCAACATATAAGAATAGGATTTGGGTCATAAACAAACTCATTTTCCGAATCTACACTGCTCTACTTAGCTCGATACAGTTTCCATCTAAACGAACCCTCCACACCACCGAGCAACAAAAATGGTTATACGAAGACATGTCGAAGAATTAAAAACGATAAGAGGATAAAGAAGATAAGAATTAAATGAAGTAAGAGGATAAAGGAGAATATTTTTTGAAAATTTTTATAAAGATAATATAAATAAAAATATTTTTTTGGGTATTTTTAATATTTATAAAAGAAAAGAAAAAATAAAAATAGAAGAAAAATATTTTGGATTTTTATATTTTTTTATAGAAAAATATTTTGGATTTTTATATTTTTGTATAAGAATGAAAATAAACTTTCCGAAGAAAGGATCTTCAAGGCTCGAACACAAACAATCCCGTAAAAATCGCTACAACTCTCCCCGGCAGCGGCGCCATTTTGATGTTGTTCGTTTTTACACACGTTTATCAAATAAACCCTCAAATATAATATATATATTTATAGAAATACATATACGTATACGTAAGCAAAGTATCATACAAATTATTCTTAGGAAAGAATAATAAGTAATCAACACGGGTATCATTTTCCTCGGCGAGAGGTGAATGGAAATCTACGTTCAAGTTGTAAATCTTGTCATTCAAGTTTTGGTTTTGGTTTTAAACTATTTTTATGCTAAAAATTAAACTAATATTAATTCTAGAATTTAAAACAATAAGATTAAACTAAAATTAATCTAAAAGATATAAATGACAAATATGCTTGCTAAGTGACGTGAAAAGTTCATCAAGTGTGAATTAAGGTTTATTAACAAATTAATTTCCTTAGAAAAGATAATTATCTCACAACGTTGGTTTATTTTGACAAAAATCTCTTAAAAAGATATTAATTACTAGATGTCTAGTTTGACTATTTCTCCGGCTTTTGTCCTTTGAAACATTCAAACTATAAATCAAAATAATCGAAGATTATTTATTATTTAAACCCTTTTTCAAATCCACACTTAATTCCCAAATCACTAAATCACTTAACAAGCACTAATCATAGCATTTAACGATAAAAATAAATCTACACTAAGCATGGCAAAAATCAAATACGCAAATATATTATGGAACGATAAAATATTTCTATTCTAAGTATTGAAAAGAGATTAGAAAATAGAACCCGAAATAAAGAACCGCATGATATAAAAACCACCGATCTTAACATACTTAATAAACCAATAAGGCTTATCACTTAAAGAAGCTTCTACTTCAATAATTAGAACATAAAGGTGTCAACTTTATCTAACTAATTACTTCAATAAACAACCATAAAGATCAAAACTTTATCTATTTATCAACCTTATAAGACCTTAAGCTCCGGCCTTAAGGAGTTGGATAGATTTTATCAACATAAAAACAAACAAAGAATAAGATGAACAAGATAATATTAGGCTACTAAGACAAAATAAGCTAGAATTTATTTTAAAAAGACAATAAGCTAATAAATAAGATTTAAACATGTTGATCTAAATCTACCTGAAACTAAGGTGTTCAATCAAGTGAACTTGGATCGGGTATATTTAAAGACTTAGATCTAAGAAAAATAAGCTAGAATTAAAAAAAGCAACAAACTTTATGCTAGAAAATAAGCTAAAAAATATAAGATCTATAAACTTTAGATCTAATCCACCCGAAACCAAGGTGTTCAATCAAGTGAACTAGAGACGGGTATATTTAAGGATTAGATCTAAAAACAATAAGCTAATAAGATGAAAACTTTTTTAGAAAAATAAGCTATTTTGAAAACTAATCTTTGTAAAACTAGATTAAATCTATATAAAAAAAACTACTTTTGAAATAAAAACTAGAATAAGCTAAAAAGCTATCAAGGCATTTTCGAAGAAAGGATGAAGAATATAAGCTTATAAATAAGTCACTTCTCAAATAAGTACAAAGTATCCTTCAAAAATAAGCCTAGCTATAGTATAAGATAAAACTAGTAAAAAGTTTAGAAACTTATGACTAAATAAGCTAAATAATGAGCCTCTCGAAGATAAAGGTGATCAAGACTTAAATGATAATAAGTCGAGTAGGAGACTCATGGCACCTTTTTTAGCTTTCGAATCGAGCTTTTCTTATCAAGAAATAAGCAACCAAAATAAGAAAAAGAAAATAAAATAAGCAAGTTTTTGAACTAATATGAGCTTTAGACTCTTAAATCTAATAAGCCAAAGGAAGACTTATTTTAAATAAGAAATAAGCTAGGAGAAACGCTTAGAAGCAACAATAAGCTAAAATAAGCTTAAAAAGGAAAGAGAAAAAAAATAGAGGATTAGAAACAGAATAAGCCATAAGAAAATAAGCACTTCAATCTTCAAAACATCTTATAATAAGCTAAAAAGAATAGATTACAATAAGCTAAACATAAGCTATAAAAGCTTTTACATAAGCAAAACTAATAAGCTAAAAAAGACATAAAAATAAGCTACACTACTCCTACACTATATTGAAAATAAACTAAATTTCTTACCCCCAAATTGAGAATGCACAGCGTCTGTTTTTATAGCTCATAAGTGGTGAGGGGTCTATTTTTCGTACTTTTAGGTCATCCACCACTCATATTGCTAGATCTGAGGGTAATTTTTTGGCCTTTTTTCTGTCCATCAACCGCCTCCATTATTTGCCAATGATTGGCACGGATCCATGCAAGCCTACCCTCCTAACAGGACACACGCTGGGCACCCCTTGGAGATCACGCGTGTTTGGGACCACGTGTCATCACCCTAATGGCCATCCATTGCCACCTTTGTACAAAAATTGCACCTGAAATTCTTTCTCTGGCACCTCGTCTATGAAATAGAGTACTCGTACCTGCCACCTGACACCCAATCATTAGAATGCCATGTGTCACCACCTGAGTGGTGCCACATGGCCTGCCAGCCGTCATCGAAGCCACCACCAGACCACGGGGTCAAACGGTGGCCAAACGGCGGAGAACCACCGTCGGACATCGGTCAATAACTGGTCGGGGACCACGAGTCAACGGTGGTGGCTAACCGGATCATAGGCACGGTCAGGTCGGGTCATGGACCAGGTCAGGTCCGGTCTTGCGCCGGGTCTGGATCGGGTCGTGAGCCGGGTCGGGATCGGGTCGTGGGCCGAGTCGGGTCGTGAGGGGGATAAACCCCTCTGTAAAATACGAACTATGGGGGCCTCTAGATTATGAGGATAAAGGTTTCCCTTTTGCCATCTGAGCTAGAGCATAGCTCAATTATACATATGCAAAATTAATCCTATAAGGGCATTTGGGCTTGGACCAGATTTTCATTAATAAAAGGTTCAAACAGGGACGAAAAAGGTTCAAAATAAAAAGGTTCACATATGAAAGGTCAGTACCGTTGGAATCATAATTTCGTGCTCCTTCATGGTGTGATCAAGGAATATTAACGACTTCGTTTTGATCTCGATAAACGCGAAAACGTCATCGAAAGTCACCCGAAAATTACCATTTTTGCTTTATTTTCAATCCTTTGTACCTGTAAGACATAAAAACACAATACAAACATATTTGCAACATATTTATCCATATTTTAGTGTTTTAGTCCGTCTATTAGCATTTTTCCTCAAAAGGATGGTATAGATTATGATGAAGTTTTTGCTCCAGTTGCTAGGATTGAAGCAATTAGGCTTTTCTTAGCCTATTCCTTATTCATGAACTTCATTGTTTATTAGATGGATGTGAAGAGTGCATTTTTGTATGGCACAATTGAAGAAGAAGTTTATGTTTGCCAACCTCCGGGGTTTGAAGATCCAGAGTTTCCTAACAAAGTTTACAAGGTAGAAAAGGCTTTATATGGTTTACATCAAGCTCCTAGAGCCTGGTATGGGACCTTATATACCTATTTATTAGAAAATGGATTTAGAATAAGGACTATAGACAAGACTTTGTTTATCAAGAAGGACAAAGATGATATCCTGTTAGTGCAGGTGTATGTAGGTGACATCATCTTTGGGTCTACTAAAAAGTCTTTATGTACTGAGTTTGAACAGATGATGTACAAGAGATTCCAAATGAGTTCTATGAGGGAGCTCACTTTCTTCTTAGGGTTGCAGGTAAAACAGAAAGATAATGGAATCTTCATTCGCCAAGACAAATATATGGATGATATTTTGAAGAAGTATGATTTTGCCACTGTGAAGACAGCCAGCACTCCTATGGAGACTAACAGAGCATTACTCAAGGATGAAGAAGTTGCAGATGTGGATGTTCATTTATACAGATCAATGATTGGATCATTGATGTACCTAACAGCTTCTAGACCT
>BQNB010194208.1:0-2500 GCA_026074375.1 Tanacetum coccineum
TTCTCCTTTGAAAATCAAATTTTATGGTTTAGGTATCAAGAATATGATTTAGCACACTTAAAACTCGTTTTTTGAGTTTTCTTTTTATAAGGTCTGGAAGTCGGTTCGATACGGCTTATCCAAGGATTGGATACGGCATATTGGGGATTTCTTGGAGTAGGGACCACGCTTGATATCTTCTAGAATATCCACATACTATATCTTAAATACGGCGCATTGAGTCTCTCTGGATACGGCGTATTGAGCTTTATTCCTCTGTGGTCTTTGGTGAGTGCAGGCACGGATACGCCGTATCTTCCTTGATGGATACGGCGTATTGGTCTTTAGAATAGTAATTTTCAAAAAATCTTCATTTAAGCTCCAGAATGCGCGCCTTTTTCTAAATTTCACCAAGAACTCCATAATTATTGCAATTCTCAAATATAAACGATTAAGTAATAATTCTTTGCAATAACTATACAAAATGGGTTAATAACATGGGATAAAATATACGTTATTTGATGTCATCAAGTATTTAATATGATAAAGAAAGTTTTTATGCATATATTGAGGCAATGAATTTCCTTCTTCAAGGCATACCAAATGACATCTACAATTCCGTTGATGCATACAAAGATGCTAAAGCAATGTGGAATCATGTCAAAAGGCTGATGCAAGGAACCGATTTAAGTGAGCAAGAAAGAAATCCGAGACTTATGAATGAGTTTGATAATTTTTCTGTTGAGGCTAGGGAATCTCTTGAATCTGTTTATGAAAGATTTTCAAGGATTATGAACAACATGCAAAGAAATAAACTTCTTCCTGGTTCAATTGCAGTCAACACTAAGTTTCTTAATTCATTACAACCCAAATTGAGTAAATATGTTACGATGGCTCGTTAATCACATGAACTTCAAACGGTTGAATATGATTGACTAAATGATTTTTAAGCCATAATGAATCGAATGTGAATGCTTCATGAGTAAAACGAGCTGCTAGAAATCATGACCTACTTGCTTTAGTTGCAATTGCTAGTCCTTTATATTCTCAGCCTTCACAATCATATTATGTCACTCATCCTCTGTCCATGCATGATTATGATGATGATTATCAAGGAGAGGTACAAGGTGATGCTCAAGAAGACAAACTCTCTACAGCAATGATGCTTCTTGCTCTAGCAATCACATAACATTTCTCGACTCTAATAAATAGTCGTCTTCGTACTTGATCAAACACAAGGAATCAAGTTGTCATACAAGCTGGTCATGTGCATATTCAGAGCAAGAATGTTAGGTATACTGGTAATTGCAGCAGGAATGCTGGAAGGATAACTGGGAATCAAGGAAATAATGTCAGGAATGGTTTTGTTCAGAAAAATGCGAGAAATGTTGAACTTATTCAAAGGAATCTAAGAACCAATGCTATTGCTGGGAAAACACCAACAGTTCAGTGCTATAATTGCAATGAAAAAGTCCATTATGCAATAGAGTGTCCAAACCCAGGGTTTGTGATTCTAAGTATTTCAAGGAAAAGATGCTGCTAGCAACAAAAGATGAGGCTGGGATACATCTTGATGAAGAAGAGAATGATTTTATGCTTTTGAGTGCATCTGGGGATGATTAGCTGGAAGAACTCAATGGTTCAGTGATCATAATGGCTCGCATTCAGCCTACTAAAAATGATTCTGATGCTGAACCAACTTACGACTCTGACTTTGTCTGTGAGGTAAATGATTCTCATGTCGATATTATAAATGGACTACTCTCGAAAAGTGACCAGGAATAACGAAATCATGATAAATTAGAAACATTTGTTGATGATCAAATTGATTGTAATATCATTTTTGATGATCCTTATGTGGAGGTTAATGGTGGACAAGTTGAAAATCAAAAGTTTGATGATTTTGAATCTTTGATTAATAATGTGCAAAAAGAAGCTAAAAATTAGTGTATGGTTAATAAATAGATGAAAAGAGGTGGGTGGGGGGGGGGGGGAGGGGGGGGGGGGGGGGGGAAGGGGAGGGGGGGGGGGGGGAGGGGGGGTGGTGGGGGGGCGGGGGTGGGGAAAGGGACGCGGGGGGGGGCGGGGGGGGGTGGGGGGGGAGGGGGGGGGGGGAAGGGGGTGGAGGAAGGGGGAGGGGTGGGGAGGGGGGGGGGGGGGGGGGGGGGGGGGGGGGGGGGGGGGGGGGTGGGGGGGGGGTGAGGGGGGTGGGGGAGGGGGGGGGGAGGGGGGCCTAGGCGGGGCGGGGGGGGTGGGGGGGGGGGGGGGGGGGGGGAGGGGGGGGGGGGGGGGGGTGGGGGAGGGGGGGGGGGGGTGGGTGGGGGGTGGGGGGGGGGGGGAGGGGCAGGGGGGGGGGGGGGTCTGGTGGGGTGGGGGGGGGGGGGGGGGGGGGGGGGGGGGGGGGGGGTGTGGGGGGGGGGAGGGGCGGGGGGGGGGGAGGGGGGGGGGGGGGGGGGGGGGGGGGGAGGGGGGCGGTGGGGTGGGGGGGGTCGGGGGGGGGGGGGGGGGGGGGGGGGGGGGG
>BQNB010194208.1:5000-11471 GCA_026074375.1 Tanacetum coccineum
GGTGGGGGGGGGGGGGGGGGGGGGGGGGGGCGGGGGGGGGGGAGGGTGGGAGGGGTTGGGAAGAGGGGCGGGGGGGGGAGGGGGGGAGGGGGAGGAAGGGGCGGAAAATAGGGGTGGGGGGGGGCGGGTGGAGGTGGGGGGTGGGGGGAGGGGGGGAGGGGGAAGGATGTGGGGGGGGGGGGGGGGGGGGGTGAGGAGGGGGCGGGGTGGGGGGGGCGGGGGGGGGGGGGGGGGGAGGGGAGGGGGGGGGGGGGGGGGATGGGGGGTAGTGGGGGGGAAAGTGGGGGAGGGTTGGGGGAGGAAGGTGGGCTGGTGGGGGGGGGGGAGAGGTGGGGGGAAGGGTGGGGGGAGGGGGGGGGGGGGGGGGGTGGTGCGGGGGAAAAAAAAAAAATTGCGTTGTTAACTAAGGAACTTGAGACGTGTAAGGAAAGGGTTCGGGATCTTGAGACCAAACCAATCGAAAACATCAATTTCAAAACAGAATATGATAAATTGCAAACTCAATTCTTGTTGAAAAATAGAAAATTAAAACTCTTGAAAAATAAAAGGGTGAGTTGCAAAAACGAATTATGAAAGAAAAAGGTGCATGTTTGAGATTAAAAAATGATTATGATTCTTTGAAACAAACTTTCAAACAAAAAAAGGATAAGTATCTTGATGAAATAGTCACGTTAGAAGAAAAAGTCAAAGATCATGAAAGAATTGTTTTCAAAATGTCATATTCAATTCAAACAAATCACATGCTTGGTACTAAACCAAATTCGTTTTATGATCCAAACATGGAAACTAGTTTGGGGTATCAAAATTCGGATCGTCTCAGGAAGGCCAATACAACACAACCCAAGTTGTATAATGCTAAACTCCTCAATGATGAAAAAGTGAAAATTAGTCTTTATGACACTAAAGAAACGCTTGAGGAAGCATGTCACACCCCCAGACGGGGCCTGGACGGAATACGTGTCCAAGGGCGTGACGTCATAACAATCCGAACACAAAGCAACAAAGAACGACAACTAATCATGGATGTTTGAAAAAGTTTACTCGTTCCATAAAAGAAAATTTAATTAAGTTTTACAACCGATCATATGAGAGTTAAATGTAGCAGAAGCATAATAAAGTTTGACAATGATAACGAGTATATAAATAGATAAGTCTTGAAATGGGCGAAGTCACATAGCACATAGACTCCATTTAGCATCAGAAATCAAGCCAAGCTAAACACCTGAGAAAACATGCTTAAAACGTCAACATAATGTTGGTGAATTCATAGGTTTAAGTTTAATTACAAGAGTGGACCACAAGATTTCAAAACGCATGCGACTACTATAACAGATACAACATCACATAAAAGTATTTACTGTTACGCTAAGCTCATGACACCGATGCTAATAACAATAACAAGGGCATATCATATCATGCCACATAGTATTCCTGCCCTAACTGGTGTCCCAAACCAAAGACCACCACAACGCACATCGGACATGTACATTTATATCTGGTTGTTCTTTCGATTAAGTAGAACCAAGCATATAGGGATAATTAGTCCCAATAGATCTATTTACACATTCGCGCTCACTTAACCAATCCAATTGGCCATAGGTGACTAACGGTTCATGATAGTTTGGGCATAGGGTTTGTAAGTAAAACTTAGGCAACACATAAACATGTAAAACTCACGTTAAGAACTTGTGTCCAATTTTAAAAGCAAACAATGTTTCTCACCCCAAAGTATAAAGCATTTGAAAATAGGTAAAACGTGGGGCTATGAACTCACCTTAAGCAAGTGGTGAATCGATAATCAACGAGGAAGAAATAAAGCCGAAAGGTCCTACACGCGACCTAAATAAATGACGCGTCTTAGGTAAACGAAAGATAACCGAAACTTGTACGACACGCTTTCAAGAGAAAAGACATCCATATGTGTTTGTGCTTTAGTTTGTTTAATAAAGTATGACTAAATAAAATTATAGAGTTTTTCGTCAAGTCTTGGCGTTCATCCAAAAATTACTACTTTTAGAAAGTTTCTATTTTAGGAAAGTTTTTAGTTTCAAGACGTTAATACCGTCCCCTATATTTGTTAAGTTTCCATATTTTCAAAATGCGCTAACTAACCATAATCGCTTAACTTCCAAGTCCGATCCGCTAAGTTTTACCAAACTTACTATTTTTAGTAACTTTATCGCTTTTCCTAAAATACGTTAATGACGTCTTCAAATGATGCTAATCTATATATATGTGTTACTATATGTTTCGCTAGTGTTTAGAAAGTCCAAAAATGTCCGAAAGTGTCCGAATACCCTTTTTACTATTCACATCAGCACACTATTCATTGGGTTTTGCCGAAAAATGTTTCAAGTTTCATTTGGCTATAACTTGGCCGTTTTAAGTCCGATTTTAAAGTGCGATATGTGAAAAACTATCTATTCGAAACAAGCTCTTCAAAAACTACTTTTACGCCTAATGAAAACATTTTTAGGTCGCTCAAAACCTCAAAACTAATTTGGGACAGCAAGCTCTTTTTGTCAAAAACGCAACCAAAATCCACCCAAACTTCACAATAGTGCCTAGTCTAGCCTAATCTCCGTTCACAACTAATCCACAACAAAACCACACCTAAATCTAACCTAATCCCCTTCATTTCTATTGTTGCAACCCACTTTTCAACTCATCTCACCATAACTTGTAAAACAACAAACATAATACTTCCATTTTTATAAAAGTTGTCAAGATGTTTATCATTTCTTTTTATAAAAGTAACACAAACACATGGACTCTTAAACTTGAACAATACTCATAAGATTCAAAGAAATGAAACAAGAGATAGGTCAAGAATGCTTACAAGAATAAAGGAAACAAGTAGAAGTCACAAGATCTACACCCAAGATGACTAGATCTATAAACCCACTTATAAAATTAGAAACCCTAATTTTATAATCTTGAGAAACCCTTGAAAATCAAACAACTAATACTTGGATCTACCTTAGAAACTCTTGGAAATGAACTTAGAATGTGTGGATCTTGAAGAAAATAAAAAGTTATGAATGTGTTTGTGTGTTGGTTTGATGTCGTGAGCAAAGAAAGAGAGAAAGAGAGATGTGAGTTTTTGTTTGGGGATTAGAATTGAAAGTGAACCCTAGTTGTTATATAACATAGTATTTATTGGACACGGATTAGGGTTTTAAGGTTCATAGATGCACACATGTGACCAACACACACCAAGAGTGTGTGTGGTCTTAGGTTCGGTCAAAGCTAGCCACAAGAAGGGGGGAAGTTCAAGCCAACTTTGGCTCCAAGTTTAGATCATGGCTTGGTCTTGGCTCACCAATAATAGTCCAAGTGCGTAAGAAATGGCATGCATGCAAGTCACTAGCCAACAAAGTTGTCATTTTCCTTCACATGCATGGTAAGTTTTCAAATTTTGAGTTAGTGGAGCATAAATGATTTAATTTCAAGTCCAAGCTTGTCCATAGGCTAAAATTTTTTGGGTAGAGGTGAGGACATGAGCATGATCACAAATTTTTTTTGGACTTAGGGTATAAGATTATCAATAACTTGAGTTTACACGAAAAGATTTCGAGTTTTCAGGGTTCCGTTTGGTTAAAAACACGAAAAACGCAGTTTAAAGATAAAACCCTAAAATTAATATCGAAAGTGATTAAAAATCACGAAACACATAGAAAAGTTAAAATATCTCATATAAGGCCTAAATTTATTAATAACCAATGCCGGAACGCGCCCGATGACGTTTTTCAGATTTACGCGATTTAACTTTCTGGTAAACTATCAGATTCAAATGTAACGTATAAAAGTCAAAGATAATAATCAAAAAAGTTTTAAAATATTGACCTGAACTAACAGGGTGTGACAGTGGTTTAGGTATCGATAATATGATTTAGCACACATAAAACTCGTTTTTAATTTTTGTATTTATAGGGTCTGGAAGTCGGTTCGATACAGAGTATCCAATGGGTTGAATACGGCGTATTGGAGTTTCTTGGAGTAAGGACCACATTTGATATCTTCCAGAATATTCACATGCCATATATCTAATATGGCATATTGGTCTTCCCTGGATACGACGTATTGATCTTCTTTCCTTTGTGATCTTTGGTGAGTGCAGGCACAGATACGCCGTATCTTCCTTGATGGATACGGCGTATTGGTAGTCAAAATTATTAATCTTCAAAATATCCTCGTTTAAGCTCCAGAATGCGCGCCTTTCGCTAATATTCACCAAGTACTTCGTAATTACTTCAATTCTCAAATATAAACGATTAAGTAACAATTCTTTGCAATAATTATACAAAATGGGTTAAATACATGGGATAAATGATGCTATAAAATAGTCGTTATTTGATGTCATCAGCAACCGTGTACTCAAATAATTAACTTGGGTTAAAATAATAATGTACTAAAGATGAGTACATATATGGTAGGCTAAGGCGATTGAGGTGTAACAATTGGTTTATGGGTGACAATGCTCTTCATTAATAGTCCGACTTAACCAGAAGAGTACGAGAATCTTGAAAAAGGATAGGCTCGGAGGGTTGTACTAGGGGTATCCTGCACTAAAAATGAGTGCATGGCAAGGGTGTGGGATAGTTAAAAGATCGGTGTGACCATCATAACAATTACAGGTTTATAACATGGGTTAATCCTAGTGCCTCTTATCTAGCAAATCCTAATGCTCACTATGCGGTCTCGGGATACATCACAAAAACAAGTTCTAGATTTAATACCAGAAAAGGTGACTAAAACCATACGTACACATCTGTGACGACGAAATAGACACATATGACTGCATTCAAACCTTAACTCAAGAAAGCTAAAGGTATAAACTATCTTGGGTATCAATAATGGATACCCGAATTCCTAAAGATCTAAAGGTGAACCTTACATTTTGGGGGTGGAATTTTAACGGTTTTTGTGCTAATCATATACATTCCTATCCATGAGATGCTATTACTACTTGGTTTTTGTCGGTATGTGTCATAAAAAGTTTAAATTTGGGTCAAAATTACATTTTTATGCTATATTTGGGTATATTACCTATCATTTTAAGGAATAAGGCAAATGGCAAATGAAGGAATAGTTTCTAAGGCTTATTCCCCCTACACTTAAGTTGAACATTGTCTCCAATGTTCTATAGAAGTACCCGTAAAAACAAATAAAGGGGAAAAGAAAACAGGTAAAAGAAACTAGTACTCCCCTGGTTTGCTCAATAATGGAGAAGAAACATGCGATAACTGGTTAGATCGTCCTCTAAGAATCATCCAATGAAAACATCCTAAGATCTTCCAAGCTTCTTCTTGTCAAATATAACCTATAATTAAAGACAAAGACAACTATACCAAGCATAAAATCGGTGGGATAGATAAATATACAATGAGAGTTTAGGGTTTCGACTCTATGAAAGCAGTAAAGATAGGATGAGAGTAATGATATAATTATAGGTTTATGCAGGTGAACAAAAGAATTACAAATTTTTTATATTGCACATTTTATTTTTCAGAAATACTTGAAAATTTTAAATTTTTACATAGCTGGAGACGCGACGCCGTCGGGTGTTAATCCCGATGCCGTCTCTAGGGTATGTAAAAATTTCTTCTTCGTTTTTAATGAGAAATTTCCTGCACGCAATTTTATAAGTTAAATCTGAAGAAAGCACTGCATAAAACCCTGGAATTAATCGTTACAATCATATGACTCAAAACTAACGCGAATTAATCTAAACAATTTATTTTAAATGTTTGAATTTGGTTCTTAAAAACCAGATATATTCCCCTACACTTATTTTGTTGCAAAATACCTTTGATTGTAAATAAGACAAAGTTATAAATAAAACAAAGCATGATGACAAAGATGATTCAAACATAAATGAATAAATGAAAAGAATTAAAACACACGACACTCCTAATATGCGAGAAAAATAAACATTGGGTTGCCTCCTAAGAAGCGCTTGTTTTTGTTCGAGTCACGAACCTGACTCTACACTTATTTGACAAATAAAGGGGAGGGTTCCCCTACACTTGAGTTCAAGTGCGGGTGATAGTAACGGTACACACCATTATGATGAGAAAGAGTCATATGTTGAAAAAAGTGGTCGTTGAATTAAGTCCTCTTCCTACTTCTTTTGGCCTAACGGTTGAATTAGGTCCTCTTCCTAGAAAATAAAGTTCCTTAGATTCTAATTCTTAATCATTTTCTATCATCTCCATATTCAAAAAATCAACACCCAGGGATCCACTTTGTCCTAATAAACCTGGTTTAAATCCATAATGTTTCTTAGGATTATTATTGCATGGGTGATAATAGTAATACGTGTCCTTAGGTTAGAAGACTCCATGTGAGGTGAATGTAGTGTATAAATGGTTAAGCTATTTACTTCCTTCTGAAGAATACTAGTAATCTTTAATGATATGCAAGAACTAAAGAGGTAAGTGAGTTGGAAAGTTTCTAGAGAAAGAAAGT